>JAQQAE010004978.1:0-18137 GCA_029823295.1 Pseudamia nigra | reverse complement strand
CCTCAACATTTTCATCTCTGCTACCTCCAGCTCTGCCTCCTGTCTTTTCCTCAGAGCCACTGTTTCTAAACCATACAGTACAACATCGCTGGCCTCACCACCGTCTTGTACACTCTCCCTTTCATTCTTGCCGATTCCCTCCTATCACACATCACACCGGACACTTTTCTCCGACCGTACCTAACAGTGGTTAAATGGGACGGTCTAGCCCACGGAGACTGGTCAGTTTGCATAAATCAGCACAGCTGTTCTTACCCTTGCGTAATAACGTGGGCACCTGTCAATGACCAGCTGCTGCTTAGACATGGTAGATTTTTTGCTCACGTTTGCGGTTATTTTGCTTTTTAATTCAATTGATGAATTGGAAATGCTCTATCTTATTCAACTGTGAATTCCTCATAGCTCCCTGATTCAACAGTACTCCCATCGGTCATGCCGGCAATGCATTATGGGATATGGTGGGCCGCAAAGGGGCCATTGGTTGTAGCCTTTATTACCTGGCCGACAAACGCAGCCTTTGTTGGCATTTGAAAAAGCCGTTGAGTTGGGACAGCCTTTGCGTTCAGTATGATGTCAGCGGCCGACAAATGCAGCCCACGTCGGCTACAACCAATTAATTGGGGCACAGCTCATATTAGGGCAAAAAAATCAGTTGGGTAAAGACAGCAAACACCATTACTGTAACAAATGAAAGTCAATCAATCTTAAAAATCTCAACGAGGATGCAACAGCAGTCAACAAAACCATCAAGTGATATAATGAAGCTGGCTCTCATAAGAAAAGAAAGACCATGGGAAAAAATTGCATGCTAGTTTAATTGAAATTATTTTATTTGCAAAAAAAAACCCCCCAAAACAAATATTTTAGGAAAACACAAATGACTAAGGTCAATATTATTCACCCCCGGAAGAACTGATCTTTTATTTCAGGCAGAGCACAAACCATCACTCTTTGACTGATGGTTTAAGTGTGTGAACTGAATATAAACGGAACATTTGTCCAGTATTCACATCAGAAAGGTTCTGAGGCATCACTTGTAAAAGCGTCATGGTGAAAACAACAGAAATGAGTTTGGATCTGAGAAGGTTTGTTGATGGACACAAAGTGGGAGAAGGATAAGCTGAGATATCAAGGGGGGGTGGATGTATTTTAGCCCGACTGTGATTATGAGGTTAAGAGGTGATCCCACAGGAAAATAAAACCTGAAATGAGGTCTCAAAAATGTCTAATTCATATATCAACTACGAGATCTGTGTGAATCGAAAATGAAACAATGGCATCTTTGTGCTGCCTCTTAGTCTCAGGTACAGAAAACAAAGAGATCGCTTTTATTTTTGTCTCCTCTCTGTCTGCATAATGTGTCTCGTATTGGTCACAGGGATAGAAATTAGAGAACTCCCTCTACAAACTCTCTTTTCTCGTCTCAGCCTGGATACCATGACCTGGATGACTGAGAATCTTCACAGTCAGCTCAGTCTACAATTCTAATTCCACTGAAGTTGGTACGTTGCGTAAAATGATGAGGAATGTCCCAAACAGCTGTTTCCAGAGCATTCCTTGACTTTCCCAGGCTTTTGTTGCCCCTGTCCCAACTCTTCTGGAACGTGTTGCAGGCATCAAATTCAAAATGAGTGAATATTTGTAAAATGCAATAAAGTTAATCAGTTTGAACATTAAATATTTTGTCTTTGTAGTGTATGCCATGGAATATAGGCTGAAAAGCAATTGCAAATTGTTATATATATTTTTTATATTTATATTTTGTTATGTTCTTGTTATGTTTTTCATGTCCCAACTTTACTGGGATTGGGTTTTGTGTTTCATTTTTCTCATGCTCAACTTAATAGGGGACAAAGACAATGATTCAAAATGAGTTGTTCTTCTCGTTGTGTGGATTTCTCAAGACGGATGAACGAGCTCATAATTTCACAGATTTCATTTTACACTAAAGACGGTACTGTATGTAAACCTCTAAACCCAGCAAAGATGGATTTTTACTGTATGAGGCCTTTAAAACATAACCATGTGCTTGATAAATGCTTCACACAATGGATAAAAAGAAAATGCACTTATAATAAATTGCTTATGTCAGCAAAATTGTGGAAAGATGCCAAAAAAAATGTAATAAAACAACATAACACCTCGTGAAATGTGTGAGAGTGGGTTTCGGGGGTCCTGTTTGTGTAACACTTTAACCACAAAGACAGCAGCTCTGTCTATCTACAGAAAATGTTAGTTTAATGCATGAATGGACGCTTAGAGAGTCCAGTTCAGTGTGAGTCCAAATGTGACAGAGCTGTTAATCTCTGTCAATCAATGCAAGCACCTTCTGTTAACCTTAAAAACCTATTAGCGCTGGGGCTAATTTCCAAAATTACTGCAAAATTACTGTCTGCACATGATAGGTCCTAAATTCAGCCTGTCCAGAGTGACTCCAGAAAGACAAATGATAGATGTTGAATTTCTAAAGAGAAGCTGAAGCTTTTTGTATAAAAACTACAGTACTTCTAATATTAATTTTTTTAGCTGTTTATGTCACTAGTTGAACAACAGACCACGCCAACACAGACACGACGGGGCATAAGTAAGTACTGTATATATTTGTGATTTTATTTTCAGTGTTTAAAAATGTGAATAGGAGGGAAACTGCCATTAAAGCTATAGTGAAAGAATGGCTGCCTGGGAAATACTACACAAAGAAAAGACTAACTGGTAAAATGTTACAACTGAATGAGTGACATTACCTCCGTAAACTCACTCCAGTAACAAGAATCAGTAAGTCAGGTGTTCACTCCGTCCAGTCGGTATTAAAGGTTTGTTTGGAAACTAGCTAGGAGCCGATCCTTTGTAGCCGTCCATTGTAAAGGACTAGACAGGTGACACTAGCTGTTTTTTGCCAACTGTGAAGTCAGTGTTGACTGCCAGGTCGCCTGTTTAATAAACTATACCAGGCTGCCATGAGCAACTAGCTACCAGCTAGTTTCCCAACATCATGGATAGTGCATTCTGGCAGGTGAGGGGCCGACTCGGTTCGGTAGCTGGTGGTGTGACACTCCACGCACACTCATCAATGATCTTTGCTGTTTACGCCTCGTCACAGCATGGGTGGTCTGGACAGGACAGGAATAGTTGTCACTATGGATTCTTCCAAGGCTAGTAGCCCATTCTCATGATTAAATAAGCAGCTAGTTCACGTTCCTTCACTTAGCTTATTTCACAGTCAATCAGAAGTCTATGTTCACTTACCAAGTCATGTCAGACCACATGATGCTGCTTCCTCCGCTCTGGTCATCAAAGGGATGCTCTAGTTATAATGACACACACCCACCAGGTAGATGCACAGTCTTATACCGGGACAGGCTGACTGTGGACCAGCTTGTGGCAACTGGATTGGAGGAAAGTGCAAAAGGTGAGGATACTAACCTCAATGCATGCAGTGTTCAAAGTCCATGCAAATCAGCAAATCAGAGATATTTAGGAGAACAGTGTCCATGTCCAACTGGGCGGAGGCTCGGGGTAGACCTACGTAGGACATGCTGGACGGACTACATCTATATCTCTCGGCTGGCCTGGGAGCACATTGAGGTGCCCCCAGAGGAGTTGGAGGAGGTGGCTGGGGAGAGGGATGTCAGAGCTTTTCTGCTTGGTCTGCCGTCCTGGACCTGGATAAGAGGTAGATGATGGATTTCTACAAATATCCCCAATTTGGTGCAGATTGCCGTAAAAACTAAGATTTGCTGGACTGGATTTTTTTTATCTGTTGTGCTGTAACAAATAGGACCAACACTTGAATCTACCACCAAAGTTGAGAAAATGGGGGAGTGAAAGAATGGCTTTGGTGTCTCTATGATATTTTTGACCTATATTCAGCCAAATATGACAGATTTTGGTGCCAATCCAGATTGTGGTGTACTATGGGCCTAGGCAGAGGTCTGCTCTCTACTGAATGCCATTCTAGTTAAAACATCCCCTGAAGAAGTTTACGGGCAACCGCTGTAAAAAACTGAAAAGAAGACAGTTTGTTTACGGAGATGGTGAATTGGATTTTTTAAAGTGGTTATACTATTTTGAGTCTCTTTAATAAAAGGATGAGTCTCACAGTAATGTGTACCTTATGTGTGGGTGAGC
This sequence comes from Pseudamia nigra, assembly GCA_029823295.1. Lineage (NCBI taxonomy): Eukaryota > Metazoa > Chordata > Actinopteri > Kurtiformes > Apogonidae > Pseudamia > Pseudamia nigra. The sequence continues at coordinate 14,009 of JAQQAE010004978.1, read as the reverse complement.
ATTGTTGATGTCCTTCAATAACACACGTAACCTCAAGAATTAAGTCTTGACCACCGGTTGCTACAAGCAGAAAAAAACAGGTGGAGGATGAAGACGCGAGATGAGCACAAACAAACCATGACAGACCAGAGCTGAAGATGTTTGACCCAGAAGAAGTGAGACGGCTGGAGGCTGAGGACGCTGTGAGGGACGCACTGCCTCTTTCTACAGCTGGATTCACGGCACTAGAAAAGATTGTCAGCAAAATCCCAGTTCAACCAAGTGACAAGGTAAAAAAATCTGGAATGATGGAGCCACTAGTTAAGTCATAAACAAATGTCGACAGATCAAACTGGTTTTATCTTGGTTTTATCTGGTTTTAAGAGTCAGATGTGTTACAGAGGGATTTTCATTGCTGTCAGGTCACGTCATCTGAAACAAACGGGACACTGATTCCCAACGCTCCAGTTCTACCTCAGTTCGATTCTACCATCGTGACTTGATCCGTCTTAACCGTCTGCTGCTAAAACAGTCCCTAAAATAATACATGTAAATAATAATACACCTCCTGAAAAATATGGATAGAAATAAATAAAATAATATGCGAGGAGAAACATTTTCACAAGACAACGTTTAACACTATACATTCTACGTTCAAATGCTTGTAGATTAAACGAATACAGGTGAAAAGATTATAGTCTTTAAAAGAAATATAACATAAATCATCCCTGGCTACAGTCAGACACTTTCTACTAGTAGATGTGTCTGATTTTTATGATGAAACACAAATAGTAACACACTGTCAAATTAAATATGCACAAATTTGCATTAATGATCAGAACAAAAGGTTTACTTTAAACAAAAAAGTTTGCATTTTGGACAGTTTCTTTCCATTAGTCTGAAATAGACAAAATTCAAAACTGTTCACTGTGTGAAAAGAGAATGTTCCAGTGCGTGGCGTCTTACTTCCTTATTCAGTGCAGACGATGAAGTAATACCCACGGGACAATTATTCTCCATGACAGAATATTACACACTTCCATTTTGTAATGCCTTGTGCTCTGTGTTTTTTTTTCGGTGGAAGTAACTAAAAAGTAATCAGTGACTTATTACTCTTACTTATTAATATAACTTTCAAATGCAAGAAACATGCAATACATTACCTTTTGAAAGTAGCTTCCCCAACACTGGTTGAGATGCAGGACCAAAGTACAAAAACAGGTCTGGCTAAGGCTGCAGCCACTGCCGTCTCACATGGAACAGTATTTATTTACTTCATCACTACATAACTAAATATCACACATTTGATTAGGATAAAGCTGAATTCATATCAACTAAAACAGAATATACTGTTTGTCTTACGGCACTGTCATTTTCAGATAAGCATGCATGTAAATGTAATCGCTGACATTGCACCATAATGGACTGGTTGACCTATAAACACTCAAACTCTAACACAGAAGTACTACATAATCAGTAGACACACACATTAATAGGAGTACTATCCAAACACGTACTCATGGGTTCACATGAGCCAAAATTAAGGGCTGCCACAAAGCCAACTCTACAGCTAATTTCCCCAGAAGCACCTGCCCTGAGTCGGGGCCTTTCCCCCCAGTGCCAGAGGTCTTCTGAGGCTGGAACAGGGGCTTGCAACATCAAGCTTTTATTCCCAGGTGATGATGTAAGTGTTGAGGGAAGAGCGAAAATAATCTTATTCAATTTACATAATGTGTTGACTTTGGAAGCGATACCAATCTGCTGGAAGGAGCGTAGGACCGTTTCACTGGCAGCTCTCTCGCTCAACACATTTTAGTGATTAATGCACTCAAACAGACTTGAAACATGTGTCCTACTTTCTCATCTGACTGTCTTTTGACACCGCTGTTGGCTTACGCAGCCGTTACGAGTTTCGGCGTGTTCGGATCATGGCGGCTCCGGTTGCCGTTCAAAGGCAGCCCAGGTAATGGTGCTTTGGCTTTTGTGATGCTGCCACAGTCCACCCACCATAAAGAGTGTTTGAAGATCCTGGCGCCACATGACAGCTATCTCTCTACCTTTCTAGTGGCCCGGAGAGCTCACTGCAAAGAGAAACAAATTGCAGCCTGATAGCACTGGGTAAAGTGATGCCAGGCTGTTTTGTTGCTTCCTGACGTGTGGCCTGGCAACCTTGTCCAGCCCCCCGGAGTAAAGTGACATCAGCAACCACAAGGCTCCCGTTTCCACACGAGCAGGGGGTGGGGGTAAACAGGGGATCTGTTTGGAAAGGCTCAGTGACGCTCTCCGAAGTCTCACCTCAAAAACCAGAGTGTTGACTGCTCTCGTATTCCCACTGCATATGGCACTCTGAAGGAAAAATATGCAAGGGTGGTGGAGGAAAGCCCAAGATTGAGTATGAAAAGAGAGCATGGAGGAAAATGAGACAGTAGGGACTCGGCCTGAAAGGGGGAGGGAGCACAAGGGGGAGTAGTGAGAGAGGGAGAGGCAGAGTTAGGGAGAAAGAGAAGGGGGAATGGTCTTTGTTAATCCCTCTACATCTGGCTTCTATTAGGATGTGGGGGCCGCTAAAATAATGTTTTTCACCCTACAAGCCTTTCTGTGCTATAAATTACCCACCAGCCACTGTGCCTTCCTGACTGAAACTCTTTCAGTGAGCCAGTTTTCGTTTCTCAGGCAGTCGGCTCGACTCCTCCCGCCGCCTCCTCCTTGCTCTCATCGTCTCTGCTTTCTCCATTTTGAAACTCCCTCCTAGAACTGCCTAAGTGAAACCTGGCCTTTCCTCCAGCCGGTCTTCCACATTTCCTGTATGTAATCTGGTCTTTATAACTCTTTTGGATATCTCCTTTACAGTCCGTCCACAGGGAGAAAACATACGTAGTAAAGGCATTTTTTCATTGACACCATCGAGATGATGAAGCAATACTGTTTATCTTGGCTCAGAATCACTGCCGGCTTCGGGGCCAATGTTCGGATGTATCTAACTACATTTACTCAATTACAAGTGCAGGGTGTTTCAAAAAGATGGACCCGATTTGAAATGACCATGAAACGCTTACCACATGAAAGGGCGGGGCATAGAATTTTAAAAAACTACCACTAGGTGCTGTTCCCAATTGGTCGCACAGGACCCAAGATCCGTAGACACGCTGTGACTTTTTCTCGTGGGGATACGTCAAAGACTGTGTTTTTGTGCCACCATTAGTGACTAATGTGGACGACCTCAAAAACTGAATTACGGCGGCGGTGAATGGAGTGGACGAAGACACTCTGAGGGCCTTTTGGGACGAATTCAACTATCGTCTCCATGTTGTTTGTGCAGCAGTTGGAGGGCATATAGAATATTTATAAAATTGCTAATAAAACTAAACCATTTGTAACTTTTGTGTTATTGTCCCACGTTGCTATCAAGCAATATTCTAATTGAAATTGGGTCCATCTTTCAAGCATTTTTATACAACTTCAATTCCAAAAATGTTGGGATGTAAATAAAATGTACATAAAAAGAAAACTCAGCAATTTGCAAATCTTATAAACCAATATTTTTTCCCAATAGAACACAAACAACATATCAAGTGTTGCAGTTGAGACATTTTGCCGTTTCATGGAAAACATGAACTCATTTTTACTTTGATAGCAGCAACGCATGTCAAAAAAAGTTGGAACAGGGGCAACAAAAGTAATTGGCACAAATCAAAAACAACTGAAGGAGTATTTGACATTAAAGAGGTTAACTGGTAACAGGTCAGTAACAGGATTGGGTATAAAAGGAGCATTTTAGAGAGACAGAGCTACTCAGATGTAACGATCGGCAGAGGTTCACCAATCTGTGACAAACTGTGTCTAAACATGGTGGAGCAATTTCAGTGTAAAATTGCTCAGATGCTGAAGATCCACCATCTACAGTGTATTATGTCATCAAAAGATTCAGAGAAGCAGGAGGAAGTTCAGAACTGGATGCTCCTGATCTTCAGGCTCTCAGATGGCACTACTGAATCATTTAAAGAAGAAGACATATGTAAACACCATCCAGAAACACTGCTGTCTTCTGTGGTCCAACGCTAATTTAAAATGGAATCAAATATGGGTTTATGAGATTTTCAAGTTATTCCATTCTGTTTTTATTGACGTTTTCTTTTCTTTCCTAACTTTTTGGACTTGGGGTTGTATATATTGTACATCTTATCCTATTATATTTGTCTGACAGCTGTAGTTTTATCTCTGCATGTCCGGGTGTCTGATAAACTTGAGAATGTCTCCTTATGGATGAGAAAATGTTCCCCCCCAAAATGGAAATAACATCAACATTTGAAAAATCACACCTTTGAAGAGGAGTCCAGCAGTAATGTGGATCTGCCTTACTGTACATCCCAGTCCGGTGGAGGTTCAGACAGCGAGGATGACCCACTGGATGCCTTCATGGCAGAGGTTGAGGTACAAAGAAGTTCACTGTAGGAAGATGCAAACAGAATATACATCTCAGGAAAAAAAATTAAGAGACCACTGCTAGTGAGTAAAATTAAAATCTAGTGTTTATTCTACACTTCTAACAGCATTTTCCCCAAATGCCAACTGAAGGTACAGTATTGTGATTTAGATTATTCACCTGAAAAAATTACAACTCTGTGAAATTACAAAAAAGTCCTTACAGATTATGAATAATGCAACAAAGTTGATCTTCATTTTTAAACTGAATACTCTTTCAATTTTGGAAGACTTTAGAAATGTCATTCAACAGGGGCCCTTAGTGATTACTGCTAATGTGAAAATCTGAAAATAAATGATACTCAGTGACAGTCAATGAGGTTTACAATGCATAAATCTGCTAATGTGTCCCTTGTTATGAGGGTTGTGTCAGGAAGGGCATCCGACGAAAAAACCTATGACAGATCAAACATGCGAATCATTGGTATTTCGCTGTGGCGACGCCTGAGGGGAGCAGCCGAAAGGAGAAGAAGAAGACACCTTCTGTCTGCAGTTGTCTCCTCATGGTGCAAATCAACAAGACCACATCAAACGTTATCTGAGGAGTCATAAATTTGCAGCAGAGGTAGCTCCTGGTCTTCCTTTCGCGAGGCGGTCCTCATCAGAGTTTCATCGTAGCACTTCTTGAGATTTTTCAGTTTGACTGATGTGAAGGAGAATGTGTATCCAACTTTTGACTGATAGTGTGTGTTAAGTACAGTTTAGTTTTACTGAATGCAGAACTTTATTCATAGCATTTAATGGTGTTGCTATTTTTACAGAAGTAGAGGAATACTTCTGCAGTACTCACACAACTATGCCTTGTTGTGTAAGTAAAGTATGCTTAACCACCATAACTTTTTAGAGTTGTAAAATTCAGCCTGAACAAAAGTAAACTCCTGTGGTGTCTTGGCATTTAACAAGCCTTTAAACTGTTCCAATTAATGCCTTTAGGAAAAACCCCAAACCAATGCACAGCTGGACTATTTTTGTTTTGAATGCAGCCAAGAGATCTGGGGGCCCTTCAGTCTCTCAGCAGTGAGATGGTCAGCTCGGTCTGATCTGTCACTAGTGATGAGCCTCTGCTCATCACCACCAGGGGTTAGGCCGAGTTCAATGTGCAGAGGTGCATAAAAGTAGTGGCCTTGCATGTATGAAGTTGGAGACACGGGGTCTCAGGGCCAATGAGAGGGCTGGACTGGGGCCTCATGGAGGGGGGAGGGACACCCGGGGGAAGGGGTGAAAGGTGGTGGGTCAGTGCCTCTTCACCAGTAGCACCAATTAGATAAATAAGAAGTGACAGATTGCAGGATGAAAGGGAGAGGACTGACTAATGCACAAATTCAAGTCGAAGCTACGAACTAGCAGGAGCTGCGTTTGGAGCCATTAGACACCTGTTTGAAGATGGCAGCTGCTCCTGCCAGGAGGCTGAGGATCCCCAGGTGATCCCTGATACCCGGGCACATCTGCTCTGAAATCAGAGCCACGCAGGCCACCGTACTGTCTTTTGATGAACCAAACCACTGGAGACAGGCTTTTAGAATCAATCAAACCCACAAAACAAAGATCAAAACATGAAATGTTTATTTACACTTGGGTGAAAATAGCTACACCACAGCTATTCAGCTATTTGCACCCACAAGTACACCCACACACACACACACACACACACACACACACACACACACAAAATGTAATGTAATATGCAACATAAATCTCCATGGGGGCAAGAATGTGGCTGGTGAGTGGGTCAGACAAAGGAGTGTGACTCAAGGAAACTGGGATTAAATTCCTGTGTTTTTGAGTTTTCATTTTTTAAGATTCTTTTCGGTTTCAGTGGCAATATGATGAGGTTGCGGCGCCAAAACCACCGTTTTAGATTTAGAAAAAGGTTGTGGTTTGGATTTAATTAGACTTATTCACAGTTAACACCTCTCTGCCTGAGGGGTTTTCCAGGTGTACAATATGCCAGGCCTATACAACAACCTGCCTGTTCTATAATGTGTACTCAGGAGGGTGTATATAGAGGCTGTTCCCGCTGATGTAAGCAGTATGAGTGGCTATGGGGAACCACCAGCAAATACCATCAGCTGACAACAAATCACTGATAAAACATGGAACACAAGCCTGAAAAAGTTTTCCTGAGAACGTGAGCTCATGTTTCATATTCTTTCAACCTCCTGGAAATCTCAGACAGATTTACATGAGGTCATAACCTGGCCAGACCGAGGCAGGCCAGGCAGACACACAGAGTTCCCTTGGGCCTGGGCACCTGATGCACAGAGTGTACAGGTTACTCCGATCTCACTCACCCGCAGCAATATTGGACAATGAAAACAATATCTTTAGGTGACCCACAGACTCCCACATACCAGGGTTCATGTGTGATTTCTGTTGTGTGTCTTTGTAACTGAGTAATTTAATGCCCAAACCCAATTAAACCATGCTACATGTGCACAATGCAAAGTAGCTTTCGCTTAATGTGGGTATTGAGGTACAGTAGAACATTCCGTAGTGCCCTGTCGTTTTTAATTTCATTCTTACTTTTTAAAAATATTATTCTTATTTTTATGTTGACTGTGTGGCCTCCTGCCAGTCTTTTCTGAGGTATGTCAGGTGTCGGAGTCTCTGAACCATGTGGCTGATGTCTACATGTGTGTCTGACTGCAGAGTCGCTCATGTGACCTTGCTCGGACAAATCAGGATGGTGTCTTCAGCTTGTTCATGTGACTGTTTTTTGAGCTCCATGTGTACAGTATAGCAACACTTAGGCTATGTTCAGAAGCTTTATGGTTTAAAAACAGTGGCACTGAGGAAAAGACAGGAGGCAGAGCTGGAGGTAGCACAGATGAAAATGTTGAGGTTCTCTTTGGGAGTGACGAGGATGGATAGGATCAGGAATGAGGACATCAGAGGTACAGCACATGTAGGATATTTTAGAGCTAGATTGAGATGGTTTGAGGAGCTAGATTCAGATGGTTTGGACATGTACAGAGGAGGGATAGTGAATATCGGTAGTAGGATGCTGAGGTTGGAAGGAACTGCTAAACAGAAGGCCTAGAGGAAGACCAAAAAGATTTATGGATGTGGTGAAAGATGACATAAAGTTAGTTGGTGTGAGAGAAGAAGATGCAGAGGATCTGGTGAGATGGAGGCAGATGATTTGCTGAGGTGACCCCTCGAGGGAACAGCCCAAAGGAAAAGAAGAAGATATGACCTATATCTGGTTTTTATGGCTGTCTGAAAAGCACAAATCCGATTTTTTCAAACTAGGCCCCGGCCACTTTCATATGTGTCCTAAATCGGATATTTATCTGATGTTTTTCAAAGCATCCTCAGTCTGGATGGCCTCATTGAAGTGAGACAGACATCACAGTTCTGCGCTGGAGGAGACGGGACACGGCAAAATCAGATGAAAACAATTTTGTCGGCTCAGACTGCACAACAGCTTCAAAACTGACTTATGTAGCGTCCATATTAGCCCATAGGTTGTTCACACTGGAGTCTGATTAATTAGCATTAAGCATTAAGACCTGCAGTCTGAATGTAGCCTTGCTTTACAGTATGTTTGCCCTGATAGATGCCATATTGGCATGATTTTAATTCAAAAGCCATGAGACAATAAACCCTTTATGAGTGCCTCAGACTGTGTTTTAATGTTTTTTTTTTTGTCCTAGCATCTCATTTAATAGTGGTTTTGGTAATGCCAGGCTATGAACACTTCTGTGCTGTGACAGAGCTGTTTTTAGGATGGTTTTCCTGGCAGAATGTCAGATAGATTCATGTTATTTTATCTTACCAGGTGAAGTGGGCAGGGTTTCTAGATTCTCTTCAGTTCACAGAGATCAAAGTGGGATTAGGCCTGAAAGAGCCCTCAGCGAGCAGCTTTTAAAACCGACACCGCATTCATAGATGTGATATTCGGGAAGACAGATATGAAGGTGTTAGGTTGAGAATGATTTATGTCCTCTGATGTGTCAGTGTTTGGCTAGGTCAGTTCTTCTTTGGACTGTCAGAGCCATCCTGAGGAACAACAGGATCATATGAGCGCTCGGACACATTTCAGCACGCCGTAATTCGAGCCGGTCGTGGCCTATCATCTGGATGGAGTAGATGTCATCCCCCGGTGCGGGTACCCATTGTGTCGACGGGCACTGTGCCACATACTTCCATGTGCCCCCCTGTCTCTTCTGTCTGTCTGTCTGTCTCTCCATTACTCCATCCCATAATTACTTTCTGCACTTCACTCAGTAAGCCCAGTCCTTCCTTTGCCTCGTTGCCAATTCCTCAGATGTTCACAGAGAGCCATGTCATTAGCCTGCTGAGATGAGCCGGCTGGAGGGTTTGACTGTCTGAGTCCAAAAGTCTGCGTGTTGGCTTTAACTGATAAAAAGTAACAGTGACCTCCAAAACAACTCCAGATCTTGAAGATTTATGATGCGCGAGTTGCATGGCTGTGGTTTGGTGATTGGAAAACTGCTGTTGCTATGTCTGTTTGCATGACGCCTGTGTATCCTCAGTTTGTCAGCGTTTATCTCATCTCAGAGGGAGGATGTCTAGATAAGAGATGAGAAACTAGATAGTCGGTTGGAGCTGGAGTCTGAGCAGTCTCTGGACCAGCCCCACAAATTCCAGCGTGGGAACGCCCTGATTACCTCCGCGGAGCACACAGAAACGCTACTCGAGTAAAACTATTGGTGCTTTATAATCCTAGTGACTCAAAGAGAAGTAGAAGTTCTCAAAAAAACAAGTACTTAAGTAAGAGTAAAACCTCAAACATGCGAATCATTGGTATTTTGCTGTGGCGACCCCTGAGGGGAGAAGAAGAAGAAAATGGCATCTGATTAAAAAACTACTCAAGTTTACAGCCTTCAAACAGGTACTTTGGTCATATATGTCCAATTCTCTGATTATTTTGATCTGTTTTAGGGATTTTATTCATGTGTGTTAACCTGTTTGATGATTTCAACACTTTTGCTCACATTTGTGGCTGTTTTGTTGACTTTTTTGTTCAATTTCTTGATTATATTGTTAATTTTTTTTTACAATGCTTATTGCTTATTTTGTACCTATGCTAAGTCTAGAAATGGCTGCCTGGTTCAGTTTTGTTAATTTTCTTCATCATTTTGTAAATTTTTTCATTTTGTTGCCTTTCTGATCATTTTTGTACATTTTTTGCTCATTTTGTTGCTTAGTTTATTCATTTTGATCATTACCTGGATTATTTTTGACATCCTCTGGTGCAGGTACCCATTGTGTTGACGAGCGACACAATGGGTACCTGCACAATGAGCAACACAATACTTTATTTGAACCATTTTTACTCCTATTCATTGCGGTGGAACTAAAGGTAACCGTTTACAAGTAAACTGAGTTAATTAAAAATGTAACTGAGTAAGAGTAAAAAGTATTCTGCAAACCAACTACACTCTGAAGTACATTTTATGAAAAAAACTACTCAAGGACATGTAAAGGAGTAAATATGAATACTACCCACGTCTGCCATTAGTTTATTTGAACAGAGTTGGATGAAATTTTCAGGATCGGGACCGATCGATTAGATTGTGGTAGTGAACCGGATCATTGTCTGGATCCAGAAGATTTTTAAAGGATTCTTCACCATTGTGTGATAGGACCAAATTCAATAAGTGTCCTTGTAACGCCACAAATTACACCCAGAAAAATTGAGCTAAAAAAACTCAGGATAACACCATAATAGGTGCTGTTAAACCACAAAGTTAGATCCAGGTATGGACACGATTCCAGGCACAGTGATTCAGAATAATGATACGTATGTGATTCTAAATGCGATGGTACTGTACGTTTTCATGGTCAAAGGCATATTCAAATAATGAGGGTCAAATAAATGTAAGACTATTACTCTTGGTGCAATTCCATTTTGGGGGAAATGGGCATAGGTTCAGATGATAATGGTAGGTTTTCACAATGAGGAGAAGCTGGTGGAGGTCTGTGCTCTCTGAGGTCGAGTTTATCCAGTGAAAGGTAAGAGAAGAAAAGACACAACCAACTCTTCACAGATCAGTGTCTCTGTATGTCAACCACACTCAGGATGCAAAAAACCCACGTCATTTTTCTGTCATGAGCCATGGGATTATTTGTATGGAGGTGGGGTGTTCGGGGGGGCAAGAACAGGAGAGGCTACTCCTCCATGCAGGGGTCTAACATATCAAAGCCATAAGGCTGTGGGGAGGATGGAGAGGGTGGATGCAACGGGGGGGTTAGGGCGGTGGGGGTTGGCTTTTGTTCCGACCCCTCCACCAGGATCCCTTGAAAAGATCACCGAGCAGGCTGATTTGTCACGGCTCCGAGCTCTGGCCTGTGATTGGTTCCGGCTGCGAGCAGATGTTGGAGGTGCAGCGGGGGGTTCGGACGATTCCAGCTCCTCGCTCTCACACACAACCTGCGGATGCCGGGGCCCGCGAGACGTGCACCGCTCGCTCGGCTGACTCTCAAAGACACACTCCAACTTAGTTCACTCCAGCTTCCTTACATCAAACATGAACGTAAACACCGTGTTTGCTTGTGAGATGTTTTATGTGTGTTCAGTGAGCATGAAAAATCCACTACTGGTGAACTAAACATCTTGACACGGGGTCACTGCTCCGCTCCTCCTTAAGAATTCATTAGGTTCCTTATGATGTGATATGACTGTTTGTTCAGGCTCACTCCACATACGCTCCATTTATAGCACATGTGTATCTCTGTGATGCTATCTGCAGCTACTGGAGGAGTTATCCTGCAGGAAACCATAAGGATCAGGTTTGCTCCTACCCGCGCTCCTCTGTTTTATTAAGTCCGTTTCACTCACATTTGAAACCTAAGTACAACTCGCCTCCGAGAAGTACACGTTGCTCTTCTTTGCAGAGGTGTGTAAAGGGACACAGTGTTCAAGTAAAAGTATTGTTACTCTTTAATTCTTAAAAAACAAGTACAGTACCTGAGTAAAAAGGTATCTGATTAAAAAAAAAGCTGCTCCTGTGTTTTAGTCATTTTTGCTTATTTCCATGAGTGTTTTGTTAAAGTTTTACCTTTTTTTTAAACGAATCTCATTCGTTAATCTGTTCAGTTTTTTGCAAAATTTGCTGCTTATTTTGAATTTGTTCACTTTGTGTTAACCTTTTTGATTATTTTGATTTTTTTCAATATTTTCTTCACTTTTGCTCATTTTGCTACTTATTTTGCACTTTACGTTGATTTTACAATTTACTCCGTTTTGTTCATTTTCTTGTTCATTTTTGGCTCATTTTGGTGCTTTGTTTGTTCATTTTGATAATTTGATTGATTATTGTGCTCAGTTTTTTTTTGTTTTATTGATTTATTGAATTCATTTATTTATTAAGTGGAGCACGATGTAAGGTCCGGAACCAGCAGAAATCAGGCAAAACCAGCCGCACTGAAGAAAATCACGCTAAATTCAGAAATTTGGAAGGATGTCGCCGGAATACTTAGAATCCATCTGACTCACAAATACACGACCTGAAACTCACAGATTTAGCTGTCGCGCAGGATGATTTTTCATTTTCATGTATAGGCTTTAGAATTATCTACAAACAAAGTGGGTGGGTACGACACTTCCCAGTGAAATCGATGCGTGTGTGAGAGTCACAAAGCCAAGAAAAAAAAATCACTTTATTATGATGAAATCTCACCTTTGCATTGTCTGGTTAGGCACATGCAGACATCACCACTGGAACAATTTAATCTATAGATTAATACTTGTTGCCATCATACTTATCAGCCCTTCATATCCTGTAAACAGTGCAGTCTTAGGATGTCATAACGCTCAATGTCTCACCTGTCTGACCAGAGCTGGATAAAGGGGCTTCCTGTCATTCTGCCCCCCCCACCCTGGTATTCCTTCCAGCAGGACCTGGATCTTAATCTTTAGTTTTCATTGTCCTGTTTGTGTTGCTTTACTAGTTGTATCTTAAGTGCCGCTTGAAAATAAGACTAATTAATGTGAAATATAAAAAAAATGATACAGTCTAAGCAGTGCAGATGTACAGTAAATATAAGTGTTTAGGTATGGGACCTTTTAAGAGAGAAGATGATGCTCCTGGGTTAATATTCCATTCTTAACTCCCTTTTAGTGAACTAATTAGTGTGATTAGAGGTGACATTTAGTCGTGTCATTGCGGTGATCCTGTTTCTTATCCTCATAGCTCAGTAGCTCTTTATCTTCAGATAAGGTACAGTGCGCTCAGTGGTCTCATGATGCCGAGTCCAGCCCGCGGCGCCTCGGCTTGGAAAGGCAACGAGTTCTGCAATTTGGGCAGGAATTCTAATTGCTCTGCTTTGCATCAACAGAATGATGCTTATTGATGGGTCTGGGTCCCATACAAACCCATTTTGGCAGAGTTAAGGGGGTAGATATGCTATCTGGAAAAATCTGCAGGCTCTGGAGCTGCAAACAGTTCCCATACTGTCCCTCGGCTGCAGAATAAATGGCCATTTGGACTGTCTCATGTTTTTCCTTTTCTTCTTGCTGACATGTGTTTTTATACACAACAACAAACATAAGTGCAGATGGAGAAAGAAATTAGACTACTGGCAAGTCAGTAAAGGAGATGAGAACGAGTTAAATCTGTGCCGTGGCAGAAAAACAAATCATCGACTGTGGGTTAAATAAGGTCATGTGTAATAAGGGGCTCCAGTCAGTCAAAGCAACCATTCTGAAAGTCAACTGATGATGTGATGACTTTTAAAGAAGACATATAGTGCCATTTTTAACAAGTTAATTTACGTCTTCCATGGGTCCAGATTGAAGCTCACTGTATTCTACGTTTCAGCTCTAAATCCCACACAGATTGATTGTTAAACCATGTGTTCAAACTCCACATGTTGAGTCATTTCCACATATTTTTTTTTAGCATCTGTTGGTTTAAGTGTAAGTAAGTGACTGCTGACCATGCTCCTTACTTGTCATTGCCATGGACATCATCATGTAGGGTGTTATAAGAATTAGTACAACATGATGTCCATTCATTCCCTGTGGAAAACTACTCAATACCCAACATTACGTGGCCCACAGTACATGTGTAGCAGGGCTTCACCAGCCATGCCTTCTCATGTTTTCACACTGGACCATGTCTTCCACAAATACAAGTTAAAGCTGTATCATGTAAAGAAGAAAACATATGTGAACACCATCCAGAAACGCCGCCGTCTTCTCTGGACCAAAAGTAATTTAAAATAGTCTGAGGCAAGATGTTAAACTGTTCTACTAGGAATAAATGGGGGAAAAATGGTGTTATGAGATTTGTTAATTATTACATCCTATTTTTATTTGCATTTTATTTACATCCTAACTTTTTCAGAATTGGGGGTGTAGTTTAACATTTTTCTCCAGATGTGTTTTATAATGGACATGAGCTGAATTTTTCACATCCATCCATCCAGTGACGTGCGGTGAGACGTTATTGCTGTCTCTCTTTATGTCGCACTTTTACTATATGAAATAAATTTCCATATTTTAGCTGATGTATATAATGTACAGTGTTTTTTAATCAACAACTGTATGTGTGTAACATGTTTCTTGTGCTGAACAA
>JAQQAE010004977.1:0-18138 GCA_029823295.1 Pseudamia nigra | reverse complement strand
TTTCATTCATTCAACTACAGGGAAGATGTAAAGTAGTGGCACAATATAGATGGCATGGGGGGTAGAAAATGGATGGATGGAAATGAATGCAAATATGGGAGGGAGGGGAAGAGAGAGGTTAAGTGCATCACTGTCCCTCAGCAGCCTAACACTATGCAGCAGTACTAAGCGTGGGTTAAAGGTTACCTGACTTAGTCCTGATTATACACTGTCAAAAAGGCAAGTTCTAAGCCTAGTTTTAAAGGTACAATGTGCATCTGCATTCTGGACCTAGACTGGGAGTTGGTTCCACAGGAAAGGAGCTTGGTAACTGAAGGCTCTGCCTCCCAGTCTAGCTTTAGAGATTCAAAGAGCTGCAAGTATGTTTGCAGTCTGACAGTGAAGAGTTCTGATTGGTTTATAGGGAACAATAAGGTATTTGATATAGGATGGCGCATTATTGTTTAGGGCTTTGTAACTTAAGAGGAGGATTTTAAATTATATTCTAAATTTTATAGGTAGGCAATGAAGAGAAGCCAGTACTGGAGAAATATGATCTCTCATTCTGGCTCCAGTTAAGACTTGTACTGCAGCATTTTGGATCAACTGTAGAATTTGTTATATATTTATTTGGGCATCCTGTCAGTAGTGAATTACCATAATGCAGTCTAGATGTAACAAATGCATGGACTAGTTTTTCTGCATCACCATAGGACAAGACATTCCTCATTTTGGCAATATTACAGAGATGAAAGAAAGCTGTTTTTGACATATGTTTTATATGAGAACTAAAAGAAAAGTCCTGATGCACGATCACCCTCACATTCTTCACAACTGTTGATTGTTTTCTTCATTTTATTGATTTATTTTAGTGCTTAAGTTCAGTTCTCATTTTTACACATCTCATCTTTCACATTTAAATAGTAAGATACATAAAAAGTTTTATCTGGATTCATTTACCACTAAAATTAGGTGGTATAGATTTACTGTGCAAAGTTCAATCTTAAGTTTGATTTAAAATTGTATGCCATTAAACTAAAATATCTGTAGGCACCCTGTTAACTTTAAAATGATTGGGTCTTCCAGGGAACCGCTAGGACCCACCACTCGTCGGCACTAGGACCCAGAAACCTCTAGACTCCTGAGCCAAAAATACAAGCAGACTTCCTCTTCAGGCCTTATTTCCTCACTATCATTTCCATGAAAATGACTGTAATGTGCTCTGCTATTTTCCTGTTTTATGCTGAAACATTAAAATAAAAGCTTTGGTTTGAGATGCGGAACAGCAATATTTTCAAATTGAAAGAAAATAGCAAGGTCAAATAAACATCACATGCAAACTCCAGGCTCAGATGAAGACTGCAATTCCTGAAAACTAACTACATCTGTTAATTTAATTATGTGTGTAAGGGTACATTACATCCATTGCACCCTTACTATGTCATTTCTTATCCACTTGGAACTACTTTTTCTCTACATTTGTGATTGTTACTGTGTATAAAACTTCAACAACCTACTATGACTCTGAGACATGTGATGATGCCTTGTTCTAGTAATTCCAGCTGGATACGTAGGAAAAAAGTTTCATTTCAAGCACAACATATATTTTGCATTGATATAATGGGAGCTCTGTAAAAGTTGGAGGTATTGTACCAAAGGTTTAAAATGACTATTATGAATAAAATTACTGCACAAGTTATAACCAAGAGTCTTTTAAGTCTATACAATTGCAAAAGAAAACATGCATATGAACGAACACTGAACTTACATTCAGCAAAGTGAACAAAAATTAGCGAGATAATCAAAAAATTAACAAAATACCCACAAAATTGATAAAAATCAACAAAAAAGTCAATAAAATGAACACACTAGTCACAAATCTACTTAAAGGAAACAAATAACCCATGAAATAAGAAAAACACTTAAGACATTGAAGATCATACATTTCCTGGATGCAGGAAAGTAGTTTCTATCGATTTATCACTATTACTTTGCTGCTTCTGCATTTGACTTAATGCTCAAAACCTAACCTAATATATACAGTCCATGAAGACAAATCATTATACGTGAAGCTATTATATGTGTTGTGTCAAACAATAACAACAACAACAACAACAACAACAACAACAATACTAATAATAATAACAATAATAACAATAATAATAATAATAATAGTTTTTTTTGTGAAGTCTCATTAAGTTTTTTTTTTTGGACCGGATGTGTATGTAGTTATTGTTGGGACATTTACACTGCCACTGTTCGCTCTGTTCTGTGATCATGGCTGCACTGGACCACACCAGCCATGTTTGCTAATTTAAAACCCAAAGGTTAGAGAATAGTTGTTTATTATTTATCGCCGTACCATCATTACTCTCCTGGCTGATTAATCGAAGATTAAGAGGCGGCGACGCCTTTCAGATCCAAGGAATGCAAGGTTTGATATCTTCAACTAAAATACAGCGAAACTTTTGATTGTGGCAGTGTGGGAGGATGATGCTCTGCAAAAATTGTCTGTGTGCGTGCAGCGTAAACAATGTAACTTCATCTGGATGGTAGCTAACGTTAGCCCGTGAACAAAAGGGAGCACGTATTCAACTATTCCAGCGAGTCTGAGTAAGTTAATATCAGCTTCCATGAAAATACCGGTAGATATTTGTTTTCATCCTTGTGGCTTTCCTTTGCCGACTGGCATATGAAGCCACAGCAGCGTGGTTGCGGTACCTGCTACCTGGCTACTAGCTAACGCCGTGTATCAAGTTTGTAGCTAGTCTTACTCATTTTGGGTTAGGGAGGCTATCCAGTTAGCTATCCGGCTATCGTATGCTAGCAATGTTCTATTGTGATCATTTAGGCGAATAACCTTGAAGCTTATGCGGCGAATATTTTTGTCTGATTTGTCTACGTTAGAGCGAAGGCCTTTTTTGGTCTGTTAAAGAGTTTGAGTGACATCCAAAGCTAACAGTTGTGCGTCTCAGTTGTTAGCACAGCAGACTAGCTTGGGTTATAAGTGAATTGTTCGTTTTCAGAATGACGCTAGCGTCAAGTTAGCTAACGCGGCGGTTTTGTCACGGCCTTCTTAAATTAGGAAATGAAGTACAACTGCTGAGGTACTTTCACATTGCGAGGGTTTGGGGTGTGTAACACAACCAGGGGAATACTTAAAGGCCTCAGAGTGACTGTAAAACATTCTCTCTAATCCCTTGTTGGCTAGAGGTGGCCGGGCGTTGAATACTAGCTAGAGCTAGCGTTATGACTGGCTGGGCCGTACATTTACCAGGCTAGACCTAGAGGCTGTGCTCGTGTTAGCAGCGCCTCATCAGCGGTAATGAGCAGCTTCCATCGTAATATTCCGTTTGTCCATTACGGCTCGCTTAGGCCTGGCATCTGCTGAAGCTGGCTGCGACATTTTGACGGTTGTTGTTGGAACGAAATGGTGCTGTCACATTGCTACAGATGGCAAAATCGTTTAAGATAAACATTTGAATGAGGAAATGGTTCGCATTATGACGGTTTGTTTTTTCATGCCGCATATAAATGAATTAAATAAGTAATTTGTGGTACTATTGTGGTAATATGTAGCGATTGATATAATGCGCACGCATCTTGGCATACACCATTTGCATAACTGCAGTACATTTTTACCAGGGATGAACACAGATGAGTTGCAAATAAATTTTTTGATCTTGTGGTGTTTCTTGTCGTTTTAGATGGAGGCAAATAATCATTTCAACTATGGCACCCACTCCTCAGCAAACTCAGGACTGAAACTCTCCTCAGGGGATTCTCTTTATACTAATGGGTCCTCCATGAGTTTCCCTCAGCAGGGGAAGAGTGAGTACTTTTTATTTTTCAACTTTAACAGCAGCAGGCTATTAATTTACACTATTTCATATTTTTGTATTTCATGTAAGATCAGCACATATAAACATTTTAAGTAGACTAATATTCTTCTGTCTCACAGATATGAATGGCGAACTGAATGTGAATGGCGTCACTACTGTACTTGGGTCAGGTGTGTCAGGTTCACACCCACCAACAGCTCCTTACCCCCACATGAGCAACCATCATCAGAGCAACATGGGTTATGACTTCTTGTGGGGAGGACATCCTCAGTATGGTCCATCTGTGGGCACGTCGGTTGGGCATGGGATGCACCAGAAGCAACCGTCACCTGGAATGGGGCAGCCTCAGTCTCAGCACCACTACCAGGCTCGTGGACAGTATCAGTTGAATGGGACTATAGAAGGCTCTCATCCCCCTGTGGCAGGCCCACCAAACATGCCTCTTAGTGGGGGACAGTACTGGAACAGAAGTAACCCTGGCCCCCAGCAGATGAATTATAACTCTCATAATATGTATGGGCCCTACCAGAGCCAGGCACATCCTGGGATTACACCATCACAGCATCACCAGCAGCAGTCCTTACAGCCACCCCCACATCAGCAGTCACAGCAGCACCTCCACACCCACCGTCACCCACAACATCACCACCAGCAGCACCAGCAACCTCAGCATTATGGGATGATGCCTAATGGGATGCCCTACTACCAGCATCAGCCCCAGCACCCATCCCTGCCATCTCCCCAGCAGCAGCCACCACCACAGCCCCAGTCCCAGCCCCAAGGCCAGGCTCAGATGATGCCCCATACTGCCCAGAACTTTACTCCTCCACGTGGTAGCCCACAACACCATAGTTTAAGCCGAGGTGGCACTGGCAGCCCTCTTCCTGTTGGGATGTCACCATCAACAGTGCAAGATAGTGGGTCTCCCCAGCGCCACAGCAGGGAAAGAAGTCCTCACTCTAGCAACATAGGAATATCTTCCATCCTGCAAGGTGATCACTTTACACTTTAAACATGATTTTTTTTTTTTTTTTTTTTTTGTGTAACCCATTAAGTAAGGTTGAGCAATTAGTATAAAAAATGTTTGTTCTGTTCTAATTGAATCTATTCTATTCTAACAAAGTGCAATACCCAAATTGCAGAAATTTCAATTTCTTAATTAAGAAAATGTATTCCAGCACATGATCAGTAAATGAAAAATTGAAGTCCTGTGGGCAAGTTCCAGGCTATTAGTTATATTTGCATGACATAAACAAGCATGTATATTTGTTACAGACTACAGCAGAAATTCCATCATAAGTTTTTGTTTTTTTTCCCCAAGGGAAAAATGCAGATAATGCAAAATCCCAACAAAATATGACTCATGACTTTCAGATTTTCTGCAAAAATCATTCAGCGTTTATTTTACTGATTTGCATGAAAGCATTTTTATTGAGTTTGCTTAAAATACACTTAGGTGTAGCTGGTTGTTTTACACAGCTGCATTTTCTCTTCTGCGCCTTTTCATTTCATCTCTATAATGCTACCAGCTGTTTGAATCGTTCAATAGCCAAACACGCTTTTTTTTTTTTTTTTTTTGCTATAGTTTGAGCTCAAATAGCCATCCCCTGACAAAAGACAGAATTCACCTGGTTGCGTTTGTTTTGAGTGACACCTGTATAAAACTTCACTTTTCAAGTACATTACCTGAAGTAACAAATGATAAAATTTAATTATGTACTGGTGTTACATTTGGGTGTGTGGATGTTGGTTCCACTTTGCCCATGATTCTGTTAGTCTCAGTGCTGGTGTTCAATGATAAAACTCTACCAGATTTAACCAGCAGGTGCCACTGTTGACTATATGTTAAACTGAACCATTGGAAATGTCACTGGTGCAGAACGCTAGTGTTAGTTTTATTTGCTGAACAATGATCTATGTCAGTGTGTTTTCATTTTTTATATAATTATAGTGAATATTAAATATCAGCATCACTGTGATGAACAAACACTTCTCTATGTAATACTTAAACTCTGAATTCAGCAAAATGAGACACATTCCATTGAAAAAGAATGTGTCATGATTATATATTCTGTGTCTTTTATTATTCAGGGCACACGAGGGAAAGTGTCAAAGATGTGGATGCAGGCTACAATGGTATGGCCCAGAGGCAACCAAAAGGTGAAAGTTACCAGTCAAAAAGGTCGGAACCTTCAAGTGAATATCTGCTGCAGCCTGAAAAATCAACTACTCATTGCCCAGAAACTGCACCCCCTGTCAAAGACCCAGCAGTCAATTTACCTTCCCAGTCCATGTCACCACAGCTCCCTGCATCTGCATCTCCTGCAACAACAGTGACTTCATCTCTCACCAAGGTCTCGACTCCTTCTCACACCTCTGCAGCTCTTGTTGTTTCTGGGAGTGCCATATCTGCCTCTGTTCCCTCAGCAGTTTCTGATGTAGAAGATAGTCTGCCACAAATCTCAACACCCCCCATTGTGTCCTCTGCTTCATCTCCCACTGTTGCACCCAGACTTTCCTCTTGTCCCTCAGTGGAGCAAGGCCTCAGGCCTCTCCCTGCTGCTGTGATTGATATATCCACTTCTGCATCAACACATCTTGCAATTTCGTCCTCCTCTGTGGCTGCATCATCTCCAGTGAAACCATCTTCTTCATCAGAGTCTCCTCAAAATATAGCAGCATTGCCTCCCATAGCTTCTGGACCACCTGCAGCTCTGTCAGTTTCTGTCACCTGTTCTTCAATGTCTACACCCATGTCAACTATTCAGCAGATGGTTAAAGAGTCCAAAGTGGCCCAGATGACAGCTGACTTTCTTGGTAAATCTAATGTTGAGCATGTCAAGCCTACAATTCCTGCTCTGACATCCACCAGTTCAGTAGTATCTGCCATATCAGTGATTTCAAATGTCACATCAATTGCAAAAGCTCCTTCTCAGATATCATTAGAGCCTTCAGCACAACCCAAGTCTGCTCCTATAGCATCATCAGTATCAGGGGAGATGAATTTAGCTTCTCGAGTGGCCTGTGAAAGTTCTACAGTCCGACCTCTGCCTACCCTACCTCTTCTAACCACTCAAGCCTCCAGGACTGCACCTGTGTCCATCCCTCCTGCCTTTGTGTCTGTGCTTCCTACAAAAGGTACTACTTCTGGAGGGATCCAGAGTTCTAACTCTGAGCAGCACCCTCCTACTTCCACGCCCACTCATGCTCTTAAACAGTTCTATCCTAAGCCAGGGCATAGTGAAGACAGGAAAGGGTTGGCTTATTCAGAAGTTGGCTCAATAAGAACACCACACAATATGGAACCTACTGGCACTCATAAATCTGAAGTGCGCTCACACAAACCTCTCATGTACTTTTCTGGGAAACCCTCACGGACTACCATTACTCCTCATCACAAGCTTGATGATCAAGAGACTAATGAAAAAGTAGAACATTTGACTGATGACCAAATTTTTGATAACTCATCCCAGTTTGATGGCAGTTTAAGGTGTAACAAGCCCTCTAGAGTTGACAACAGCTCTGTCTTGGAAGGGACCTCCGTTTTAGATGGTGACAGCTCATATGTAGATGACTTCACACATTCTGATAGCAGCTCTCACCTAGGAGAAGACACTTCTCAGTTTGTTAGTACTTCCCGGGCAGAAGATGAACCATCTGCAATGTATGACACCACTAGAGATAGCTCCTCTGTAGAAGACTCCAGGGATGACACATTGGACTCCACTGATGCAGGGGAAACCTCTGACACAAAGGAGAGTTTTCAGATCAGAGATGAATCCATGCTGGAGTCCTCTCAGAATAATACCTCACAAATGGAAGAGGGGTCTACAAGTGATGTGTCCATGTTGCACTCTTTTGTGGCATCAGAACAAAGTCATCAAGGTACACCTTTAAAGTTTATGGTGATTTTTCTTTGATTATTACTTTTTTGTACTCAAGGTTTCCTTTTAATAAGGGACTAGCAGTGCTTTTGTAGTATTTGTAAAACAGATTGCAACACATTGGTTTTCTGAATTTCTGTATACACTACTAAAAGTCATATTTGACTTTTTAACAGGTTATAAATGGGAGGCCAAAGGACATGATACCCCAGATTCAGCTGGACGCACTATCAAGACAACTTTCCATGAGACTATGACTCCACCGAGTTTCAGGATGAGAGATGAAAACTTTATTAGTTTTAGTACACCAGCAGAGAGCCCTGCTGTACACCCACTCCAATCTGTGACTGATCAGATTGTGCCAGGTATTGGAGAACATTTGAAAACCCCAGGGAAACAACACAAACCTCGCACTCCAAAACCAGTATGGAGTAAAACACCAGGTATTTCAAATTTATTAATTTTTGTCAATATAGGTATTTTAAATTCATTGCTTCATCATTGAAACTTAATTTCTTTGTTTTATCTCAAGATTCCCAAACCCCTGGAGAGGCCCAGCGCAAACGCAGGGTTCGAACCCCAAAGGCAGAAAAGGTGAAGACAGATGAGGAAGGTAAAAACAAAGAGGATGCTGTCAAGGAAAAAGGAACCAGGAAGAGGAAGAAGTTTCTTAAAGGGGATGTTAAAGAAGCATCAGATGGATGCATTAAAGCTGGGTCTCGAACAGATGAGGTTGATCCGATCACAGCCACAATTGAAGCCGTTCTGGCCAGAGCCTCGACCATCACCAGTGCTACTGAGAAACCCAGGAAGATAAAAAAGTTGAAGAAACAAGATCAGGAGGTCAACATAGTACAGACCTCTAAACAGGAAGCGGATACAGCTGCTGATGACGGCGAAGATCATGATGACAACAGCTCCACTACAGGTAATTAAAAAATTATTTTCTATAGATTAAGGGGTGTTCAGTGGTCCTAATCGACTTTTGTTCCACAGTTGAATGCCACTTACAAACTGTTGAGCTCAGTTTTGCATATTTTTTTGAACAGGTGAAGCTAATAGACGCAGGATTGCAACAGAGGATCAGGTCCAGTTACCTCTTCTGCATGGGTAATGATGGTTTTTATGTCTTTAAAAATGTTTTTGAATGAAGTGGCATTTTTTAAGTCATAAAGGCAGGACTGTTACAGTTCTGTGTATTAATGAACTATTGTCTGTGCAGTTGGAGAAGAGAGATTCGAGTGAAGAAAGCAGAAAATCGCATGAAGGGGGAAACATGGTATTATACACCTTGTGGAAGAAGAATGAAGCAATTTCCAGAAATAGTCAAGGTAAATCCCCCCTGAAGTCAAGTAGACTTTGATGAGCAGTTCGTCAGGTGAATTCTTTCAGTGATTTCAAAACAATGATGTGAAATTTCCTTTGGCCAGTACTTGAAGAAACACCAGGACAGTGTGGTGACCAGAGAGCATTTCAGCTTCAGTCCGCGCATGCCTGTTGGAGATTTCTACGAAGAGAGAGAAACCCCTGAGGTCTGTATGGTACTTGTTTTGGATTCAAAAACATGACCCAAAGTTAAAGGTTGTATTTCAATGTATTGTACTCTACATTACAGGGTGCTAAGTGGGTCCTTTTGGCTAATGAAGAAATTCCCTCAATGATCATGGCCATCACTGGCCGGCGTGGTCGGCCGCCTAACCCTGATAAACCTCGACGGGTTCGTGGCCTGAGAGATGGGCAACCTCGCCGGCCAGGTAGACCTCCAAAGTTCAAAATGGTTGACCTCCTGAGCAAAGTTGATGCCAAGCTGTTGAAACGACTTGAAGCCAAGGGTAAGCAAGTGCCTGCAAAGTGAAGGAAGTGTACTTTAAAAAAAAAAAAATCCACATGTGAGATGAATTGACTTGACTTATGACATTATGCCTGTTTGTTCCTCAATGCATGTTTGTTTTACAGAAGCTCTCACAGAGGAAGAAAAGGAAAAACTAGCAAAAATCAAAAAGAAGATGAAGAGAAAGGTATGTAGTCCACAATTTTAGTATTCTTGACTTGTAATGCTGTTTATATCTCCTCTTAATGATGCGGTTTATCATTTAGGCAAGACTGAAGAGAAAGGAGGAAGCCAAGGTTAGGAAGATGAAATTAGAAAAGAAGAAAGCGAAGGTATAAACAAACAGTAACACAAAATACAATATGACTGATCTGCACTATCATCTGTTCCTTTGGTATTAACTTGTTTTTATTCATCTAGCTTGAACAACAGGCCAAAGCTCTGGGTATGAACCTTGACTCAACAGACCAGCAGACTGTCACCCCGGAGTCTGGAGCAGAGCCCAAAAAGCCTGGCCGCAGGAAGTCAGTGAAGGTCGAGGCTCCTGTGGTCATACAGCAGACAGATGAAGAAAGAATTGCCCAGGGTAAGAGGGTGCTGGGTGCTCGCAGTAAAGCTAAGGCTCTGGCTAAAGCCCGCGCGGAGGCAGAGGCTGTAGCTAAGGCTGCACTGGCCGCTAAGAGGGCAGCAGAGAGGAGAGCTCAGGCCCAGAGGCGTCTGGAGGAAAGGAAGAGACAGCAGATGATCGCAGAGGAGCTGAAGAAGCCCACAGAGGACATGTGTCTCACTGACCACAAGGTGTTTTTTATGTACATTTAAATGTCTTTTACTGTTCTCTCTAAATGCGTGGTTATGACAGTTTGTTCTTTGCCTTCTTCAGCCTCTTCCAGAGCTGTCCCGAATCCCTGGTGTGGTCCTTTCTGGCATTGCATTTTCACACTGCTTGGCTGTAGTGGAGTTCTTGCATGGCTATGGAAAGATTATTGGTCTTAATGTACCCAAGGACATCCCCAGCCTTGCTACTTTGCAGGAGGGCTTGCTTGGCCTGGGTGCCAGCCAGGGAGAGCTCCTGGACTTGCTCATTAAGCTGGTGGAGGCTGCCCTTCATGACCCAGGCCTGCCATCATATTATCAGGTATGTGTGATACACTTAGGAATATTTCTTGAATTTATTCCAATCAATAATCACTTAATTGTTTTCTTTTATATATTTTTAAAAGTTGTAGCATATTTTTTCCTCTCTTTCTGTAGTCGGTGAAGATCCTTGGGGACAAGCTGGTTGATTTACAGTTGACTCGTAGCACAGTTTCAGAAGTATTGCGCATCTTTTTGGAATCCTATGGTTATGAGACAGAAGTGTGCAACACGCTGAGGACTAAAACTTTTCACGCACTGCCACCTGACACCAAGGCAGCCATCCTGGGTTTCCTGGTAGAAGAGCTAAATGGCAGCAATGCTGTTACAAGGTTATAACAAAAACATATTTGTCTGAGATGCTGAGTAATAAACAAGCTAAGGATGGCATTACTGTTGCTGTTGTACATAACACATGCCTTCATTTTTTTAGTGACATTGACAACACAGTGGAAAACATGACAACCTACAGGAAAAACAAATGGATAATTGAGGGGAAACTGCGCAAGTAAGAAAATTCTATTCTCAAATACAGCATAGTTAATTAGATTAGAACTTTTTCATAGTCAAAGCAGGCACATGGCATTTGATGCTAATTTGCTGTTTCCCTGGAAGACTGAAGGTGGCACTAGCGCGTCGTACAGGACGTTCAGAGGAAGAACTGTGTTTTGAGGAGAGGAGGCGCAGTGCCAGAGTGGCAGAGGAAGAAAACCTCAGTTTAGAGGAGACCGGCCTTACTCTCGAGAGGGCCAATCGCCGATCACGCAAAGAAGAGCCGAAACTTAGTGATGTACGTATTTACCCAAATCTTTTTATAAAGAATAAAACTGGTAATGTCTCCCTTTAATGTGATCTTTTGTGTTTATCTTCAGAATGAGAGCCCCACCAATGCCAGCATTCCAGAACTTGAAAGGCAGATAGATAAGCTAACCAAGGTTAGTCTGTTTCTGTGCAAACATGGTGCTTTATGCAGTTGTGTTCCTTTAGTATTAAAAAGCTTTTTAACCTCCACAGCGACAAGCTTTTTTCCGTAAAAAGCTGCTACAGTCATCCCATTCCATGCGGGCCATCTTGTTAGGCCAGGACCGTTACCGGCGCAGATACGTGGCTCTACCTCACCTTGGAGGAGTTCTAGTTGAAGGGCCAGAAGAACTCTTGAGTGAGTAAAAATTCACATTACGCACTTTGTTGTCCAACCCCAGAGATATCGCAGTAAATAGTGTTGGATTTTGATTACAGGATGCAGTAGTTAGTTGTATCAGTGTATAACAGACTTTATTTTGAGCAATTGTCTAGTTTTCGTTTTTTCTGTATTACAAGGAATTATTTGATTTATACACACTTTAAAGTGGTATAGCAACCACCGTGCAACCTGAGACAGAAAATGATGCAAATTTTTGCCTGCATTTCTTTTTCATTTTTGTTTTTCATAGTTCATCAAAGCTTTTATATAGTTTTTCTGATTTAGAAAAATTCCCTGATTCCTAATGTAACTGGTTATCTTCTGATTATCTTGTAGCCTCAGGAGATGTGCTTGTAGCTGAGGTGCCTGTCACCTTCCTCAAAAAGGAGCCCAAGTCTGAGGACACTCCAATGCCTACCACTCCCCCTCCTACCCTGCCTTCCTCTCCTTCCCCCGTTACTCCTGTTCAGACCTTTTCTCCAGAGGAGGACCCCCTTCCTGGCACTGCATCCCTCATGAGCAGGCCAAGAGGGCGTGGACGCCCCCGAAAGATCAAACCAGAAGTGGAACTTCACCTCCGCACAGCAAAGATTCGCCGCAGGCGACGAAGTAGTGTTAGGTCTGGGGCTGAAGACGGTCCAGGATCACCAAATAATGGCATGCAAGACCTCACACAGGCTGCATTCCAAAGCTGGCTCATCCAGTCACAGGAAGCCTTTGCCAATGCCACAACTTCAGCAGCAGGGGAAACTCCAGAAGAGAGTGTGAAGGAGATGGCTGAGAAACAGGGACAGTGGTTTAACTTGCTCCCAAAGCAGCCATGTGATGAGAACTCTCTTAGTGAGCCTCAGGCACCCGTGTCACCACAATCACCTCCAAAACTCATCCCGCAGATCCAGAGTGTTCTGCCTGCAGATGCAGCTTCACTCATACAGGTTTGTCAGCCGCAATCATTTGAGACTAAAATGTTTACTGTGTCAAATACTAAAACTGATCTCTCAACTCCTCAGCCTGACCTGCACTTGCCAGTGTTAGCCTCCACTGAACCTGAGACCCCAGCCGTACCACAAGACACTTGTTTCACTCCCCCTGATGCCACAGTTCTTGATGGTGCCGCACAACAGCCACCCGCAGCACTTCCTCTTCTCCCTGCTCCTGTTAGTGCGCTTCCTCCTTTACTTGTTCCTGCCCCACTTGCTACCACTCCTGCTGCCCCAGGCAGACCAGGACGCAGGCGTAGGAGAGGAAGTAGAGGCAGTAGTCCTGCACGCCGAGGGCCACGTGGAGCTGCAGCCAAACGCCGGGGCCGCCCTCCAAACTCTGTTTTCCAGGAGCTGGAGCAACAATACTTCACTCAGCTGGTGGTCAAACCTACACCAGCATGTAAGCCTTTAAGAGTTTATGCCTGTCAGTGGAATTAATACAGTATACTTCAGCAAGTAGTGTAACATGTACTTAATTTATCTGGATTAATTTAACTACTGCCTTATGCAAGTATTTCTGCACCATAAAATAATGCAGAGCTAGTGCTGTGTTTATATTGTGAAGTGCAGGCATATCATAATCATCTTTATTCAGAAGGAAGACCCAGTGAATCCCTTGCTCTTGAGTGTAATTCATGTCCTTAATTTCCAGCGATGGTGCGTGGCTGGTGGTGGATCAAGGATCCAGAGGATCTGTATAGCACCTTACAGGCCCTGCATCCAAGAGGAATCAGAGAGCGGGTGCTCCACAAGCACCTGGCCAAACACATGGAGAGCCTCGCTGAGATGTGCACCAAACCCATCAATGGTGAGAATGGAATGTCTTTAAAACTTTTTGCTTGAGTTTTCTTCTCATTCCAGCAGTTTTTTTTTCCTGTTGCACTTGTTTAGAACTACTGTTTGATATTCTCTTCACATAGACCCACTATTTGAGTTGAAAGTAGAGGAGAAAGATGCACTCTTGGAAGCTCTGCAGCAGCCATGGCAGGTACAGGAGAAGGCGATGGAGACTGATGTCAGTGCTCTACAGTGGGTGGAGGACCTAGAGCAGCGTGTCGTTGCTTCTGACCTCCATCTGAAGGTAAAAAATAAAAATAAAAAAACAATGCAATTATGACATTGTTTCTAACTGCTAACCAGTGACATGAAGTACTTTGTGCTCAGGCAGAGATTTTCCAATAATTTAAAAATGAGAAAATGTGCACACTCAGATTTCAGGAAGTCAAAATTTCTTTGTTTCTTGAAGGCACCTCCTCAGAATGCTTTGAATGATGCTGATACAGAATCTCCAACAGACACTCCAATGGCAGAATTTCAGGTAAATTTTTAAGAAGAGTCACTTCATGCTATTTTGTTTTTTACTCCACTTGAATCAAATTCCTGTGTCACACCTGTTACTGATACTCAGTCGTATCTACGCTCTATTCTTTTTCAAGCCATACGCAATCCCAGATCCAGACTCGACACGTGAGGATCTCCAGTACTATGAGCATGATGCTGACCCACGTGATGACTGGATTTTGAGAACTAAAAAGGAGTGGTCTGGCCTCCCACGTATAGCTACACATCCACTGGACTTGGCTGTGCTACGACTGGCAAATCTTGAGCGGAACATTGAGAGACGCTACCTGAAGGAGCCTCTGTGGAACCCAGCTGAAGTGATGCGTCTCGCTCCACTCACGCCTACACCAGGAGAAGAACATCCCATGGATGTCATCAGGTTAGAAAGATGGCCTTTAACATTCTTTGAAGTCAGAGGAGAAATAGTTCATTCTAAATTTAACATTTATTAAAATATGTCACAGCCTGGAAAGTGAGATCACGTCACGGCTCCGCACATGGCGACAGGCTCTAGATCGATGCCGCAGTGCTCCTCAGCTTTGTCTGTGTTTACTTCAGCTGGAGAAGGCCATTGCTTGGGAGAGATCTGTGACTAAAGTGGTGAGAGGCCTCACACTTCTTTTTGTAAACATTAACTAAACATGTATCAATCTAACTAAGCTTGGCCATTCTTTTTTTTTCTAGACTTGCCAGGTTTGCAGGAAAGGAGACAATGATGAGTGCCTGTTGCTGTGTGATGGCTGCGACCGTGGCTGCCACATGTACTGCCTAAGGCCCAAGATCACTCAGGTGCCAGAAGGAGACTGGTTTTGTCCTACCTGTGTTGCGAAGGTGAGAACCCCTACGCTGAAAAATTATCCTACATATGGACAAATTATGACCTTTTCAGCATTTGGTTTCTGTTACATACATGTCTTTGGCTCACTCTGTCCACTTTTGTTGTCTGTCAGGAGGAGAGTGAAACACCACGCAACCAGCGCTTATCCAAAAAGCGAACTAGGACCAAGAAGAGAAGATATGAGGATGACAGCTCTGATGATGATACCATCACCACTACAACAACAACACGACGTAGTGCTGGCATGGCAACACGACACAAGGACACCACAGCACCCTTGTCATCCTCTCGGTCCTCTGGAGAAGGTGGAGGCACCAAACGCAGACGCATGATGACGCGCAACCAGCCAGACCTCACTTTCTGCGAGTGAGTCCTGAATTTATACGACACAATTCTAAAGTCTTTTTCAAGCTTTCCGGACTTTATGAATGATGAACTTAGTCTCATGCTGTGTTGCCACTGTTTCTGCTAGGATCATTCTAATGGAGATGGAGGCTCATGCAGATGCCTGGCCTTTCCTCGAACCAGTCAACCCCCGACTAGTGCCAGGCTACCGCCGCATCATCAAAAATCCGATGGACTTTCTCACCATGAGAGAAAGACTGCTACAAGGAGGGTGAGTGAATTTCACTGGTATCATATCATATGTTTTATATAGGATCCCCTACAGGTCCTTTAAGAAATCTGAAATCCAATAATCTGAATTTTGAACTTTTGAACTGTCATAAATGCACTTTTGACAGATTCCATTAACTATTCTGGTAATTCTTTGTGATGAGCTTGTAGTACGATGTCAAAACACCAGTAATAATAATCCAAATTGTGAAGACAAATCAGGAATTTCTCAAAAAACACTAAATTATGTTGAAGTAAAAGTTTTGTTAATGTTCCTTAAATCTGATGTGTATCCTGAGAATAGATGCTCAACTGTGTTTGTTGTAGTCTTAAATTTAGTAAATTTAACTTGTTCACCCCATCTGAAATCCTGGCATAAATGTTTTTCTGGTGTCCTGGTTTCAGGTACTGCAGCTGTGAGGAGTTTGCAGCTGACGCTCAGCTGGTCTTTAATAACTGCGAGCTCTTCAATGAGGACACGTCAGAGGTTGGAATGGCTGGACATTCCATGAGGCGTTTCTTTGAGAGCCGCTGGGCGGAGTTTTACTCTAATAAGGACAAATAAGAGCCTACGACTTCTTCTGATGGCAGGCCTGTAGACATTTGGTGCTTTCACCGTCCCAGTAACACCTCTCCATTACTGCTAAGACTGTCTGGAGCTTCTTCCAGTGACGTGTATTCTTTCATGTATAGGTATATATGTATAGATTTGGCTATTTGTCTGTTATTGTACCCTCCACTGGCCTATTCTTTTTAAGGCCCAAAGTTGAACTGGCTTGTACTTGTACCCATTCCCTGTCACTTCTGTGTCTCTTCATCCTCTCTGCAGCACCTCATCTCCTGTTTGCATTCTATCACATCTTTTCATAAGCCCCTTGTCGTAGCAAGGCCTTTGGTCTAGCCCTGTTGTAGGGTGATGACACGGTCTCCAGCCCTGAGTTTGGTGGCACTCAGACTCACAGGTCAGGGACTGATCACACTAGTGTGGCCTCACTGGACCTGCTCAGCACCAGTCGACAACCAGTGGATCAAAACTCTCGGGCCGTTTCTTAACCTGTTCAATGGAAATGTAATGTAACGTGGTCTTATGCCTAGAAGTAATTTTTTTGCTCAATATATTTTTATTATATATTCTATATATAAATCTATATACAGATTACAATAGCTGGGATTATTTAATAGCAATAGCTTGTAGTGAATGTGTACAGATTACCTTTATAGAGATGTCTAGACAATTTATGAAAAGGCCAGTTAAACTTAAAGGAATCTGTCCATGGAGTGTCACAAGTAGACATTGTATAACCTCCACTTAAAGTCTCACACATATTTACACTTTTCACATACACGTACATGTACACTATTTCACACACAACCCACCTTCTGCTGCTGTGTGAAAGACACTGGTTTCTGAAACTGGAGGATTTAGTGTCAGTCTGGGCTTAGACTTGTGTATTTTATGGTTCCTTGTGTTCAATAAATCCGCTAGTTATACATGATCACTTGACCTTTGTCGACTGAAAGGATGTTACTGAGATTTTAGCACCTATTCACATGTGGATCAGTCTGTTTAGAGAACACGGCCCACACAGAGGTGTCTGCAGCTCGAAACGACCTGTGTTGAGAATGACATGCTTGTCTTTCTGTGTCTAAGCTAAACACATCTAAACTTAGAAGGAGGGAGACTAAATTCTTCTCATTTCAAAGAAGTTCCAATGAAGTGTAAATTCCTGCCAGGTGTTTCCGTCATACATTCCTTTATTGGTTTTGGCTTTTTGTGCTGTTCAAGGGCCAATGTACATGTTGCACGGCATGGTTGGTATGTTATGAAGGCGACAGGACGACTCCACATTCTGGGTTTTATTTAAACTTGTTTCTTACACTGAACTCAAGATTCGTTGATAGGAATTATTAAACTTTTGACGTTCCTTATCTCACTTAAAGGGACAGACGTTTTTTCAGAAAAGAAAAAAAGACATGAAAACCAAACGTGGTGTTAAGTGAATTTTTAATAATGTACAGTTTTGGTGACTTTAAATTTGTTCCTTTATATTTTTAGGACCAATTCATCATTTTTAAGAGGAGGTATTACAAGACTCTGTTGTATTGAGGTGATGTAACACGTGTGCATCTGTAGAATGTACTGTGAGTTGAATAAAAACCACATCTAGTAGAAAGTATTTTCTTTTTACTGTTTTGTCTCTGTCTCAATGGTCTTCACTTCCTTTTAAAGTCCAGCTGTGTTTGCTTTGGCAGCCTGAACATGGATGGGCTTGTTTAACACCCCTGATAGAAATACACTGCCTGACCAAAAAAAAGGTCACACACTCTAATACAGTATTTCATTGGACCGCCTTTATCTTTGATTACAGCACGCATTCGCTGTGGCATTGTTTTGATAAGTTTCTGCAATGTCACAAGATTTATTTCCATTCAGTGTTGCATTCATTTTTCACCAAGATCTTGCACTGATGATGGTAGAGTCTGACCGCTGCGCAAAGCCTTCTCCAG
>JAQQAE010004976.1:0-18139 GCA_029823295.1 Pseudamia nigra | reverse complement strand
CAAAGTTGGTGGCAATGCACAAAAAGCTAATATAAAAACAAAAAAGATAAAAAAAGAAGAAAATTTACAAAAATGAACCAAATAAGCAATAAAATCAACAAATTGAGGAGT
Source organism: Pseudamia nigra (assembly GCA_029823295.1). Taxonomy (NCBI): domain Eukaryota; kingdom Metazoa; phylum Chordata; class Actinopteri; order Kurtiformes; family Apogonidae; genus Pseudamia; species Pseudamia nigra. The sequence continues at coordinate 18,028 of JAQQAE010004976.1, read as the reverse complement.
AAAAATAACAAACATCACCAGAATAGTCAAGAAAAAACAGAACAATCAAACAAAATGAAATAAATCAAAAAATAACAAAAGATGAACAAAATAGGCATTAAATAAAAAAGTAATCAAGAAAATTAGAAAAACATACAAATGATGCAATAATAACAACAAAATTGAAGAAAGTAGTCTAGATGAACAAAAAAAAACAGGCATTAAACCAACAAAAATAAAGAAAACAATAAAAAAACTTTCAATCAAACCAACAAAAATGTACAAAATACGAGAGAAAATGAGCAAAAATATATCAAATAAGAAATAAAGGTGGTGCATATGAAAAAATAATCAAGAAAGTGAGCAAAATATGCAATAATACCAACAGAAATAAATGAAATAGTCAGGAAACAACAAAAATAAACAAAACAATCAAGAACATAAACGAAATGAGCACTCAAAGCAACAAGAATGAATAAAATAATATAGAAAATGAGCAAACATTTGCAATAAAATTAATACAATGAACAAAATAATCAAGAAAATAGTAAAAATTATTAATACTTGGAATAAACATAAAGAAAAAACGAAAGGAGATGATTTATCCAAACCTTAGACTATTAGCATATGCAGAGGTTACTGGCTCTTATTTTTTTCTTTCATTGGTGAAACAAAAAGAATTTAAACATAATAATCCAAAACATTTTTTAAAATGCTTAAAATGTTTGATTTATTTTGGATGTGGATGGTGCAACAGAGACAACAGCCAAACATCAACCCTCTTCTACAGACTGTCCTGATTCCAACCTTGTTTGTGCCTTTTTGATTCTGAATATATTCTGAGTAAGTACAACCCATCACTGCCAGAGTAATTACAAAAAAGTGTTGGAAAGCAGAGAAACAGCATCATCCAAACTGAAAAATAAAATCCGAGAAATAGTCACAGTGCTTCAGTCATCAGTGGACATCGTGGACGCATTTCTGTGTCAGGGAGAGTAAAAACCTACCTGAGAAAATCTGCTCTGACCTTTTTGGAAATCTTAAATCAGTATCTACTATTTTCCTTGGATTTTGCCCAATAAACTTGGACCCCAGCCTTCTCCACCTCCTTGCTCTGCTTTTACAGAAGCTCTTGAAATCCATCAGACAGCGGGCGGGTCTTTATGCTGCGGTGATTTTGTTTGTTATTAGAGTAACAAACTGAGGCAGAATAGAGACATTTTGGCTGAACATCAAGGGCAGGACTGATGAAGAGTGGGGTGAAGACTTTGTGTTGAAAAGCGCAGCTCCAGAAGATGCAACAAGGTTGTTATAGTTAGTGAAAACTATGTCCAAATGATAACGGACATCATCACATTCTCCAAAAGTGCATGACAGTAATGAAGAACAGCCCAGCACACACTAAACTGAAGAAAACACACTTAAAACCAACTGTGTTTTTGTGTTACCTACTGATTTTTGTCATCAACACTGTAAAAAGTGATTTAATTGCCAATAAATCAATGTAAAACAATAAATTATTCCTTGGTTAACCCTCGAAGACTGTAATGATGCCTATGGCACAATCAAAAAGCTTTCAAATTTGCTGTTATTTATTTGCAAAATCATAAATAAACTCTTCTTTTCCAACAATGCAATTTATAAACTGGCACTTTAACTATTCAACTTTATGATGCAAAATACTATATGTTTGAAAAGGAAAATAAATATGGGAGAATCAGCAAAAACTCCTCTACCTTGGTCTTTAAGGGTTAAACAATTTTAGCAGAAAAATACAGCAATATACTGTAATTAAAAATAGACTTTAAAGTTAATTCATTTACTGTAATAAATTCATTTTGATTTTCCACCTGATGTTGTTGCAGTTCTGAAACAATATTTGATGGATAATCAGAAATTAATCATACTGTGACAAATAAAAATGTGTTGTTTCCAGAGGTGGGTAGTACTGAAGTACATTTACTCCTTTACATGTACTTGAGTAGTTTTTACAAATCTGAAAGTAGCTGTTTTGCAGAGTACTTTTTACTCTTACTCAGTTACATTTGTGATGGAAAAAAATAATTCTACTCAGTCACATTGTGCTCCACTTCAATGAGTAGGAGTAAAAAAGGTAGAAAGATTGAAAGAAACCAACAAACCAGGCAACAAATGACCTAGATAAATTGTTTAAATGTGGTATATTATGCTCAAATTAATTTCAATTTATAAAGTTACTAATTTCATGTGTAGTTTTTTTTATGATACTCTTTTACTCAAGTCCTTATTTTTATGAATACTGAGTGACTATAATTATAAGGTAATACTTTTACTTGGGTACTGTTTCCTTTTACTCTACACATCACTGGTTGATTCTATGTAAAAACGGTCAGTAATATGAATTTCTGTATATCTTGTGAGAGATGTTATTGAGTAGGATGGAAATAAAATTTTGGCAACAAAGTGATAGTTCACTTTTTAAGTGCAGTAAATATATTATCTAGATAACATTTTGTGGAATGTTTACAACCCCAAGTAAGACAAAGTTCAGACATTATAGAAAATACGGAGTGAAAAATAATGGTGTGTTTTTAAAAATTAAGATGATTTGTATTTCATTGTTGACAATATGAACATTTTTTCATCAGTATTTCGCATTTTATGTTGTCAGTGTCATTTTATTGTGAAATTCAGGTGATTTTAAACTTAATTTGGTTCATAAGCAGCTTGAGGAAAGATGGCTTGCGCCTACCCATTTTGTTTTCTTCAAAAATAAAGATTCTTAAACACCGGTCGTAAAGGATTGGACATTCTAACGCTGATGCTTCATATAAGCACCACAGTGTGGTGTCTGGGTATTTGGCTGTGTGGAAAGGCTCAGACCACAGTGCATTTCGCTGACCTCCACCAATTCTGTGGCTCTAGATGAGGCCTGAAGGGGTGAACAGGTGGGACACGGGATTCTTTTAACACTGACACATAGAGACTCAGGATAACCAACACACAGCTATGCCTTTAAGAGTTTTGTTTGTCACATTTATTTTTACCCAACATAGATCATAAACCTGACAATAAAAAAGTCTTACTAAAACTGTAAATGTCATTGTGATTCATTGTGATTTTGTCATGGTGACTGAGAAATTCAGACCATGTATGGAGACCATGGTGAAGATAAAGTATGTAACGTTCCTTCTTAAAATCAATAGTTAAACTCAGCCATTAATAATCCTCTCAATCCTCACCTCTGTCACGCTGTCAATGTGTGCTGGTGGATTTAACTGCAAAGTTCCTCTTCTCTGTCTGGATTTATTGTTTATGTTACTTGTTTGGGTCTGATTTTCCTCTATTTGGTTTGTTTGTGCAGTGAAGAATGCAATTGCATCTCCAGTTAATCAGGGTCTGACAACTTGCAGGGGTGGAAACAACACACACTTGCGTTCATGATACAAACATGGAAGCGTCCTATTTCAGTCAGATTTCTCTCAGGAACCTTTCTGCTGAGTTTTGTGATGATGTGGGTGAGTTTATGTCTGCTATAGCGTGAACCTGCTTAAAAAACACCAGAAAATAGCCATCCGTTTGTGTATTTTACTGTATTTTTTCGTGACATTGCGTCTGTCTTCCTTAATATGTTCTAATTATGGCTCTGTTGGTGAGAATCTCTAATGCTGACTGTGAATGGAGGGGAGGGAGTGAGTTTTAATAATGCAATTTGGAAAAAGAGCAAGAGGAATGTTGTATACTTTATCTTTAAAGTACTGCAGCAACAGAGTGAAGGTACTAGTGTAGAATCTATGTACAGGTAGTATATGTCTAAGGCCGGCTGCACATGGAGAAACGCGACTGATCCCAACTCAGCTCTATGAGTTCAGTCACCTCGTATGTGACTGAATGAACCTCGCACATAGCTGCAGATTGACACCACGACTCACGCCTGGGAACTGGTGCCATCTATCAACAGTAAACACTGAGATTACGTTGTGACACACATGTCCACCAATGCTAAAAGTCACCAAGTTGGAGTCGTGACCGCCACACATCGCCGAGACTGAGTCCTGGCGATTTCTGTCAGGAAGACATCAAGATTGAGAAATCTAGGTCAGGAACCACCGCACATCAAGCTGATTTCCAGTTGAGTTGAGACAAGGTGAGTCGCGTTTGTCTATGTGCGGTCGGCTTAAGGTTGTGCTGCTGCAGCTCCACCCCTTTTGTCCAAATATGGTCACTCCTGGTGTTCGGCTACTAAATCTCAACCAGGAAGTTACAGCCCGATTGGCCTCACCATGGCAGTTCTTTGATTGATCAAAGACTGTCAATCTCCACCACAGATAATAACAAAGCAAGACATCATTTCTAACAAGACACAGTTTCAAAATATACAACAGAACAGTGTTCAACACTTAAAGTCCACACTCTGGCCTGTTCACTAGGTTCTTTGGGGTGTGATGTTTTTAAATTGACACTCTAAATTTTCATGGGCTCATGGGGGTGGAGCTAATGCACTTTCACTTTACTATGATTGGCTGTGACATGTGATGTCAAAAATCACAAAAATCCAAAATAACTTTTTTTCAATTGCTGTCCTCTTGTGGACTGACAGTATTGAACAAGTTCATATTTTCACAGCTATGATTCTATTGTAAAGTTTATATAAACTTCAAAACCCAGTAGGTGCATTTACACAGCATGGGACCCTTAACCTCTCAAGCTCTAGCTTCTTTTTTAGGATTTTAATATTTGATGTTGGATTTGTGTTTGGTTTGTGCTTATAGTGGAGTTTCTCATGTTTAATTTTATACGACTCTATTTTTATGTACTTAATTCAGAGTTTTATGCTTTTTATTGCAGAGCTCTTTGTTCTGAGTGGCACACAAAATTGCCCCGAGTAGGGACTAGAGAGTTTAAATTAAAAAAAAAAAAATAAATAAAAAAAACGGAAGCAGTAGGAGGACTTTTATTATGTGAAGAGGTAAGGTATATGACAACTCAAAACAAATACAACCAGTTGCTGAATCCATCTCTTATGTGGACTGTTATCTAAGACTTTGTGACACACTCTCCCGCACATCAGTACATTTATTTGTGTGACGGTCCATTATGTGTGGTCCAGCTCCTACCACACACATGTAAACAGACTCTGGAAATGCACTATTGTCTGCATGATTAAACATGTCCATGTGTGTGGTTTTTACAGCCTGGAGAGAGACAGACAGAGAGAAAGAGAGAGAGAAAGAGAGGAAGAGAGAGCAGCGCTGCAAACAGGAAACAGGACTGTGGCCTTTACTGGATTACATTGGTTGCACTGTTGCCAAGACAACAGCAATTAGAAAAGACTAGGTTACCAAGCAGAGAGTGGTTATGTTTCCGTAGCAACCAAGGTCAGGGAGAAGGCTGTGGGTTTACCTGATTGTTAGGAATAAGACAGGTGCTCCATATTTGTTATTGTGCTAAGTACTGGCAGCATCAGGTGTGTGATGTTCAGCCTGGACTTATTTGAGTTCTCTGACTGTTTTAACATTCCCAGCAGACTGATTCATCACTGCCTTCCAATCAAATGACGAAGACAAGTATAGACATATTTGAAAATCTACAATTTGTACTGAAACACTGAAACTTATTAAGTAGAATATAAATAATAGCAGTTTTCTTCATTTTTGGGGTCTATTTTTGTTTTTGGTCATTTTCTCAGTGATTACATTCTTGTTTATTATTTTTGTCATGTTTGCTCATTTACTAACGATTGTACTCACATTCTTACATCTTTTTTCAGTTTCTTCACTATTTAGTATATTTTGCTGTTAATTTTGTTCATTTTTGTCATTGTTTTATTTATTGTATTATTTTTTTCCATTCTTTTTTGTTCACTGTGTTTATTATTTTGGTTATACTTGTTAATCTACTAATTATTGCATTTTTTAATTTAACCTTTATTTAAACACGTGATCCCATTGAAACCCAAAGTCTCATTTACAGGAGAGACCTGTTTCAGACATCAAATAAATTACAGCAACATGAACAAACAATAAATTAATAATTACAAAACGTACTAAAAACACGTACAGGATCCCAAGGATGATTTCACAAAATCACTTAAACAACTTTTAAAATCAGCAAATGCAATCAAACATGACAACTGAAGGTCCTTCTGTGATATATTCCATGATGACGAGGTAGAAAAGGAGAAAATCTTCTTTCCTAAGTCTGTATGAACTGATGGAACAAAGAGTGTAATGTGTGCATTATATTTTTGTTAATTTTCTTGAGTGCTTTGTGCATTTCATTGCTTTTTTAAATTCATTTTCTTCATTGTTTTGTTTATTTTGTTCATTTTTTCAATTATTTCATTCTTTTTTGTGCCATTCAGTTTATTACTTTGAACGTATTTGTTCATTTACCAATTTTTCTGTTCGTGTTTTTTAATTTTCTTGATTGTTTTTGCTCATTTTGCCTGTTTCGTCTGTTTTTGTTCCATTTGGTTCATTATTTTGGTCAGAGTTGTTCATTTACTAATTGTTGTGTTCATATTCTCTGTTCAATTTATGTTGCTTATTGTGCACATTCTTGTTCATTTTCTTCACTGTTTCATTTATTTAGTTTTTTATTTTATTTTTTGTTCATTGTGTGACTTGTTGTGTTCATTTTGTCAGTGATTTTCGATCATTTATGGTGATTGTTTATATGTTCAGTGTCTAATTAGTTTGTTAATTTAGCAAATTTTGTTTATTATTTTGTAATTTTTTTATTTTCTTGATTAATATGCTATTCTGTAATATTTTGTTTGTTTGCTTACTTTGTTCATTTTCATTAATATCTGCGCTCACTTTTTTTGGTGGGGGGCCCTTTTGGTTATTTTTTGTTCAGTTTCTTGGTTATTCTGGTCATTTGTCTTTGTTTTGTGGTTTTTGATTTATTTTTGCTCATTTTGTTGCTAACTTTGCTTATTTTCTTGCTTATTTTTTACTAATTTTCCTCAAGATTATGTACCTAATTCAACCTTAAATCTTAATTTCTGCTCAATGTTATTTTAGCTGGATTCGTGCATGTTAATATCATGTTATGTTGCATTTTACCCTTCTTTGTTTCCATATTTGCTCATTTTGCTACTCATTTCTTCATATTCTTTATTATTTTGTCCATTTTCTATTCTCTTTAAACACTTAAACTGCAAACTGATGCATTAACAATCAACAAGAAAAACAGAAAGTGAAGTGTTCAATACACAGGATTTCCAGGAGAATCCAGTGATGTCCTTGAATCCAAACCCTGCTGGTTACATCACCCACTTCTAAAGACAGGAGAGGACAGGTATGTCTTGCAGTGTCCGTGTCTCCACAGTGCAGAGTGGATGTGCAGGGCCGAGCGCATCTCACAATGCGTCCTCGTCGATGTAGGTCTGTCTGCGCCTGCTGTGTGCTTCCTGTAATTAGTCGATTATCGCAGCATGTTGTCGCACAGCAGCTTACACAAACACACTCATCACAACAATGACATAACACAGCCTCCTTAAGCCTCACCCTCCTGCATAGTATTCACCTCATTAAAAAAAAGAAAACATGGACGCTCAGCCCTCCACCTCTCTAGGTCCATATGTCTCTGTCCTGTTGTGTCACCTCCTGCCTCTCACCAATTGTCCAATTATTTCATCTTCTTTTCCATCTGTAAATATCACCTTCACACACACACCTACACACACCTACGGACACACACGCCTCCATGGTTTGCTGTAGTGTGTAACCAGAGTGCAGGAGAACACTTAATCCCGCCACACCTGCTTTCCGTACCACTATGAGCCCTCTGCAGCTGCCTGGAACTCTGCTCTATTTTGGCCTTTATGTCTGATGCATGTGGGGAGAGCTGGAGGATGAATTGATTATTATCATTATTATAATATACAGTTGAAGTCAAAATGATTAGACCCTTATGAAAATTTGATTCTTTTCAAAATTTTTGCCCATGCTTCTCACTCCAGTTCTGGGTACTTTGGTAACTTTGTACATCCTTCACCTGCTTTGTGTCCATCAACAATCCTTCTCAGCTCGAAACTTGTTTGTTTTGTTTTTGACATGATGCTTTTATAAGTGATGCCTCTGGTTCTGCATACACACTTTGTGGTGCAACATAGATGCATCTTCAGTGATGTAACCTGGGATTATGGGGTGTTTCAGGTCATCAAATCCTTTCTGAAGCAAATATTGGACAAATGTTTTGTTTTGACTTCAATTCACACACTTCAGTCATTGCTCAATTAAAAAGTGGTGGTTTGTGCTGAATAAAAAGGCTGGTTCTTCTGGAGGTTAAAAAAACAAGTGTTTGACCTCTTTAACATGAAAAAACATCTTCCCAGGCCCTAAAAATAATTATTTATTTTGTTCATTTTGTCAATAGATTCTTTTGGTGCAATTCTGGTTATTATTTTGGACACATTTGTTCATTTACTAATTATTGTGCTCATATTCTAACATCTTTGTTCATTTTTGAAAATTGTGTCATATTAATTCTTAATTGTATTTGATCATTTATGGTCATCATGACTACCTGTCAGCTGTGTGGGACAAACAGTGCACAGGACATTTCAGATGCCTTCAGCTGAATCTACCTGAAAACACAAGGTTTCAAAATATGCTCCATCCTCCCACATATGTAATGTGACATTTACACAAGTTCCATCCTCCCAAGCAGTCAATCAGCCTGAGGACCACCCACCTGCACCCAGGTTCGCTGTGAGCTTTGAGGTGACATGGGTGTCATGAAAAGCGCTATTTAATATAAATCTAATCCATTATTATTATAATTATTACTATTACCAACAAGAAAACTCTGAATATATTTTATGTTTCATGGTAGAGTCTGTGGAATTAAATGGTGTCTTGTATTGTTAAACAGGAGGGACTGTGAAACACTAATACACTGATTCACTTTACAGCAGGTCCAAGCTGACTCTTCTACATTTGCATAGGCCACACCCTGTGAATGCTGATTGGCCAATTGCAGTACTCCAAAAAAACGAACAGCTAATCAGAACAAGGGCTGGGGTGGGTCCAAAATGGAATCATCTTGCTGAAATGAGAGACCTGTGCTAACTTTTTAATTCCCTCATATGTTTCTTCATAGATGTCTGTGATTCTCTGTTGTCTATTTTATTTTTTTATTTATTTTGACAGGACAGTGTACAGTGACGTTTGATTATTTGCCAGGAATAAAAAGATGGCTGCACTAGATTTAGCATAGAGCTAATTTCCATCTTCTGAGGTCCCTGAACACACATCCACACCTGACATTCAGACACTAATCACTGCACTCTCATCCTCTCCGTGGCTGCGTTTGAAATGCCTTACTACGTGCTACACATACTGAATGTTACATGCTGTGTTCAATGCTATGGTTCAACAGCAGTATGTGTTGCACTATGTCATATGTGTAGTATGATGCACAGTCATGAAGCTTCTCATTATGCGAGCTGTCAGCTGTTGGCAGATGTTTACATTGGTTTACGAAAGTTAATACATTAGATAATAAATAGATAGTTTATATTACATTCAGTGGCCACTTTATTAGGTACACATGCTAATACCTTGTTGCACTGTTTTTGCTGTTAGAACTGCCTTGATTGTTTGTGGCAAAAATTCAACAAGGTGCTGAAATTTTTTTTTCAGATATTTGGGTCCATATTGACATGACAGTATCACACAATTGCTCCAAATTTGTTGGCTGCACATCCGTGATGGGACTCACCCGTTCCACCTCATCCCAAAAGTGCTCTGTTGGATTGAGATGTGGGGACTGCGGAGGCCACTGGAGTACAGTGACCTCACGGTTATGTTCAAGGAACCGGTTTCAGGTCATTTGAGCTTTGTGACATGGTTGATTATCGTGCTGGAAGTAGCCATTAGACGATCAGTACACTGAGGCCATAAAGGGACATGGTCAACAATATTCAGGAAGGCTGTGGTGTTTAAACGATGATCAATTGGTGCTAAACAGCCCAAACTGTGCCAAGAAAATATCCCCCTCACCATTACACCATTACCAGCCTGACCTACTGGTAGAAGACACAATGGATCAGTGCTTTCATGTTGTTTACAACAAGCTGTCACTCTACTCACTGAAAGTCACAGCAAAAATCGAGACTCATTCGACCAAACAACAATTTTCCCAGCATTCCATTGTCCAATTGTGGTGCTCTTGTGGCCTCAGTGTCCTGTTCATAACTGACAGGAGTGGCACCCGTTGTGGTCTTCTGCTGCTGTAGCTCATCTGCATATTCTGCATTCCTTAGTTGTAATAAGTGGTTCTTTGAGTTTCTGCTGCCCTACTATCATCTGGACTTGAGTGACTTGATCTTATTAATTTTATTGTTTGTATTGATTTTATTGTTAATTTTATTGGTTTCACATACTGTATGTAGCTTGTTTTGATATTTGATATTCTGTATTGTGTGAGCTGTGCATTTCATTTCTCTGTACAGCACTTTGGTCCGGTTGGTTGTTTAAAGTGCTTTATAAATAAAGATGGATTGGATTGGAACCAGTCTGACTATTCTCCTCTGACATCAAAAGGCAGATTTGCCCCGACAACTGCCGCTGACTGGATATTTTTTTCTTTTCAGGATCATTCTTTGTAAACCCTGGCAATGGCTGTGTGTGAAAATCCCAGTAGATCAGCAGTGTGTGAAATACTCAGACCAGCATATCTGACACGAACAACCATGCCATGTCCAAAACACTTAAATCACCTTTCTTCCCCACTCTCAAGCACAGCTTGAACTTCAGCAGATCATATTGACCATGTCTACATGTCTATATGCATTGAGGTGCCGGAGTGTGATTGCGCTGATTAGCTGTTCGTATTAACAGGCAATTGCACAGGTATATCTAATAAAGTGGCCTGTGAGTTTATCTGCTCGTGTTTGTCTCAGTTTAGCCTCAGCTGCTTGTGTCAGACTGCAAAAGCTGTAATTTTTGCTATAATCATTTGTATGAAAATAAATCACACTGTAATAGGTCTATGTACAGTACGAATGCATGCAGTCACTTGTCGTCTCCACAGTGCAAAGCTCATTCTGCCCATTTCCTCAGCTGTTTCTCGCATTTGTTGTGTTTAGACCTTGCATGGCAATCAGATCAAATTAACCCATTTCAGATTTTTACTAGAAACAGCAGGGTGTGTGGAGCTTCCAGGGTCGTCCTTGTAGAGGCCCAGTGGAGGGTGTAGTGTGGGTTGAGTACCATGCCCAGCTTTTAACACTCCCAAAAGAGAAAACAGTACAAGGGTTAAATAGTGAACTCCGGTCAAAATTCCCCCAGTAGGTGGTGATAATGCACTAATAACACTGATCACACCCAACATTAGATGAAGAAAATAAACTGGCCATCGTGGGATGTAGTATCATGGTATATCTGACATACTGCAGACTGTCAGATTTTTCACCTACTACCTGCTGCTTGCTGTTTTCATCTAGAATCAGCGTGTCAAGTAGTGAGTATTGAGCCATTTCAAACACTGCAGAAGACTTTTCAGCCTCACTTAGTGATGAACATTTCTTTTAGATTTTCTTCAATTTGATTTGAGGTGCAAATTTGAATTAAAACAAATCACATACACTGAAAATAGGAATAAATCTGAACCTGATTTTTAAAAACTTTTTGTTATTTGTTTAGTTTTTGTATTTTTCTGTAATCTTAATCTTTGTGTCTGTGTCATTACATCTTTTACATTTTTTTGCAGATTTTTTGTGTCTTCTGTCATTTTTAGCTCTTTGGGTATTTTATGATATTTTCATGTGTGTCATTTAAGTTTTTACTGTTAGGTTTTTCTTGTTGCATCTTTTATGTGTATTTGTGTGCTTAAGTCACTTTTCATCTTTTAGAGCCCTTCAAATATTTTTTGTCTATTGAAACTTTTTTGCCACTTTAATATTTTTGCTTGTCTTTTCTTTTCCCCATTTTCATCTTGTTCCATCTTTAACATTCCAAAGCAAACCAAACCAGACACCTTCCCATCACATGTGCATGTGACATACGACAGAAAACGAAGCCGAAGAACTGGGAGCCAAGAACTGGCCAAATGAAAATGAGATTGAATTAGTGTAGAAAAAAAGCTCCACCAGTGATGAATATTCTTTGATTGTATGTCATGCAGATAACGATAGGAATAATGGGCAGATGTTTCTCTTATATTCAACACTAAGCAAAGAAGGATCATTAATTGAATTTTGCTGCAGAGTTCTGGAAAGTACCTCCACCACTGGTGTCTAATAATTCAGTGTCAGAAGAATAACAGAGTTCATACAATGTAGTGTAATCACATATCACACATTGCTAGTTATAATTGTAACAAGCTCATTTAGTAAGTGGGTGGTGCCCTAGAGTCTAATCTATCATATATCAACATTTGGTGACCCCAGCTGTAGTAGATTTGATAAAATAGGTCAAAATAGTTTTGTTGAAGAAACTACAGTGACCTACTTAATACGAAGAGTTATGTAATGTGTCTACTGCATATAATGAACCTGGAACATATGACCTTAAAACTGACCATGATCTTTTTTTCCTTGAAGGTCACAGCATACAGTATTTGGAATCAGCGTAGTCAATAACTCAGGGTTATATATTTCAACCTCACTGCATAGCTAGAAATGTATGTAGATCAAAGTGCAATCATTTCAGACAATAGTTGATCTTTAAGGTCAAAGTCAAGGTCATTTTATGAGTGAGAGGTGTACTGGAGTCTAATCTATCACAAATTAAACTTTGGTGCCTCTAGCTATAGTAGTTTTGGTACTATATGTTAAAACTGGTTTTATCATTTATTAATGCTGTGACATAATTAACCCATTAATAATTGTCGGGTTTCTTCAACTCTCTGGCCAAAAATCAACCTTTATGTTTGAATGCGATAATAATTAGAGTAATGTGAAACACTTTTAACCGTCTCATCCAGCTCTCTGTATCCATCATTTGCATTTAGGTGGCAAGAACATATTCACATATTTCTTCGATTTGTTCCTACGTGCATGTGTTTCCTGGTATAACACCTTCAGAGCTCGGCAGATGTCTAGCACTGTCGTCTGCACAACAGATGGACCATATGTATAAAATATCAACATTATTACTCTTTAGCAGAACACGATGGAGGAGAAGGGCTTGAAATGGAACATGAATGTGGAGCCGCTTCTTACATGCAGCACAAAAATAATAATTGTAGCCACTGTAACAATATTTTTTTCCCCCATCTCACAGGTGCACGAGGCTACAACTAGCAAATAATAGCCAAGTGAATTAATAAGTTGAACATTTTCTCACTCAGTGGTTGAACTGTTTGGTTTATAACATGTCAGCACATTGAGGAAGAAAATTCAAATATTGTCCTCAAATGTGCCGTTTGGAAATGAGTCATTGAAGAGAGTGAGAAAAGAAAAGCAGAACATTCATACTCCAGAAACTGAAATTACAGAAGTTTTTCTTTGGAATTACTGAAACCCACTGCGGATGGTCAAAATAAATTAAAAGTAAACTACTTCTTATATACCACTTATATGAATTATTATCATATAGATTATTGGATGTAATTATAATGATAGTCTTCACTGACCTGAAACAATCAGAAATAACATTTTACAATTCTTCCCATGTTATTTACTATTGTTGGACTGAATTATTATTATTAATTTGTTCATTTTGGGGATTAATTTGTTCAGTTTTTGTTCATCTTTACGATTTTGTTTTTTTTCTTCCATTTATTTTGCAGCTTATTTGGTTGATGTTCTAGTCAGGTTGTAGTGAAAGCATTAAAATACATCTTATTATCTTTTACATTTAAAGAGTAAAATATATAGAAATGTTACTATTTTAAAAATGTTAATTGATAATGTATTTTTCTGTTTGAGTACAACTGTCTTCTGGGTTGAGCTAAAAGAGTTTAGGAACTGAACTAGACCACAGTATTGTTAATTATTTGTACGATTATTCAAATTCACGTCTACATATGCATGGCATCAAAATGTACAATAAATAAAATCTGTGATATATATACAGAATAATACAGAACAGACTGTGTATGCTACATTTATGAAATCATGTAATGAAATATCTGGAGACCGTCACTTGTACAGTCACTGTTCTATGTGTGCATTTGTAAATAAACCCTAATTAGATAACACATGGGAGCAGAAATGTGCACAGATAAATTTTATTGGCATTAAATATATACAAAGATTTTTAGTGTAAAACTGTTGATATAAAATTACCTCTTTTTCCATTCATGTAATAAAAAGAACGTTTGGTGTCAGCGCATCTCAGAGTCGACTGCAGCAACGGTTGTGAATGTGCAGCTTTCAGTGCACCATAGGAAAAAGAAAGCACCTTTGGTTCCTTCGGAGAGGTCTGGCTACCTACAGCTTCCACCTCTGTGGCACATCAATCACTCTCTCCACATCTCCATTTACACTTCTTCCAGCCTCTCCTCCCCATGGCTTCCTCTTTGTTCTGCCGAGAAAGGGGGGAAAGAGGAGGAGAAGCGGTGGCGACGAGAGGAAAAGGCGGAATAAGTACCTAGTGGTTGAGGGGGAGGAGGGGGTGGAGGCAGAGTGACCACTGTTTGACTGAAGGACAGAGCAGAGGAACAGCGGTTTCCATCAAGAGGAGAAAGCACAGTGATGACTGGAGAAGAGGGCGACCAACTGAACAAACTGCCCTGTGCCTCCGCTTTATTGTCACCAGTAGCTGCTAACACAAGCCCCGATGCTCCTCTACATTATGTCCAGGTGAGAGGCCGCTGGCTCCCAGAGTGTGGCTCTTATTGCTGTAGCATGTGCACATATACGCTGCCAGTCAAAAGCTGGACAGTATTTTTTTTCTCTTTATTTTTTCTTATATTGTACATTAATACTTAAGACATCCAAACTGTGAAGGAACAACTGTAGAATTATGTATTACAAAAAGTGTTAATCTATCCAGAACATATTTTATATTTTCCAGAGTTTTGGTGACCGCTTTACACACTCCTGGTATTCTCTCATCAGATTCACCTGGAACAGTTTCCAGTTCACAGATGTGTTTTGTCAAGAGCTTATTTATGCCTTTTCTTGCCTTCTTAATGCGCTTTAGATCAGTGGTTCCCAAACTTCTTTCTGGGGGCCCAATTTGTAGAAATGACAAAATGTCATGACCAAAATCATAAATTGTTAATTCATGACAAGTAGTGAATTTATGCAAAGTTAATGTTCTTCACTATTATTATACATTAGAATATTACAATACTTAAATTATTATCTAGAGCAAGTAAAATTACCCATTTTAACCCTAAAGAAAGCGAGGCTAATGAAATCAGAGTTTTGTTTTATGTTTGTGCTTTTTAAACCATAAACCTTTAAATACCAAAATTAATTGCTTTTAGGCGAGTGTAGCACAATCTCATTCACAATTATCAGAGCAATAAAAGTACTCAATTTCAAAAAATAGCTCATTTGCTTCAAAGGCCAATTTGTTTTGTGACCTAAATAAATTCTCTCATGACCCACAGTTGGGGATGGCTGCTTTATACCATCAGTTGTCATGTGCAAAGGAATGGTGGGTGCAGAGTCAAAAGCTCTATTACTGCAACTACAACTACTGTACAAATACATATTATGATAAGAAACACTCAAGTAAAGAGAAAATATAATGTATCATTACTTTATGAAATTAAGGTCAGTCAGTCTGAAAAATCTCAACATTGAATGTGACCCCAAGTGTAGTCGGCAAAACCATCAAACACCAGGATTAAATCGGCTCTCATGAGGACCAAGAGCTACCTCTACTGCAGAGGATAATTACCAGCCATAAAAAAAACGACTGACCTTAATTTCTCAAAGTGATGATGTACTGTCTTTTCTCTTTACTTACATTTCTTGCCATAATATGGATTTGTGTAGCTGTGGTACCTGCCCATCCTCTGTTGATCTAAAGCACGTTAAGAAAGTTAAGAAATGGCACAAATTAAAACCATTGATTTGAAAACCGTTCCAGGTGACTATTTGTTAAGTCTGATGAGGGAATGCAAAACTGTCATCAAAACTTAATGTGGCTACTTTCAGTTTGGATATCTTCAGTATGAATGTACATTACTGAAAAATAAATAAAACCCACAGAAGGCGAAGGTGTGTCCAAACCTTTGACTGACAGTGTACACATACGCACTCATGCGCATACATGCCTCATGTGGAAGTTGACCACATATTCAGCGTTGGTGCGCTGAACCGAGATGGCAAAGGGTTCGAAAGGATGGAAGGTGAAGGCTACCAGACGTCGCACGGCGTGGTTCACCGGTCGGCCCAGTAGGCCAGCCTGGATCTTAAACTTCAGCAGACCAGAGTCGCGAGCATAAAACCTGGAGGGCAACAGAGTCGGAAGAGAAAAGAGTTACATTCAGTTCTGTACGGGAGAAAGTGGTTTTCTTATCACACTTTATCTGAGAGTCTCATTTCCCCTGATAACAGCCTGGTGTTAAGACTAACTCAACAGGGACCAAGTCATGATGAGACCAGACTAGATACACAGAGTGTCCGATAGAACAACCACACTATTCAAATAGTACACACTGATACGGCAGAAAGGACTGAGAGGATCTGCCCGTGAGAATTAGCAAAAAAAAAAAAAAAAAAAAACAAGAAATGCGACTTTTTTCAAATGACAGTAACAGCATGAGTGACAAAACATCCATTCCAATGATCCATTAGAAATGTGCTAGCATCCAACAGTATGTTATGATACACAATATATCTTATAACAGTTTTTGAGTAGAGATATGAGTTGTAACTAAAAACATTTGAAACAATTTTTTACACAGCACAAAGAGCCTATGTATGAAACCAAAAGTTAATGTACAGGATGAAGACACACTCACTGGCCACTTTGTTAGGTACACCTTGCTGCTACTAGGTTGGTTCCTGGCTGACATAAGATGTTACACTGTGGACGGAGGGATGGACATGACCAGCAGTAATACTCATGTAGGCTGTGACATTTAAACAATGCACAGTTAGGACTAAAGGTTCCAAAATGTGCCACCACCGGCAGTCTAATGAGTTGATACAAGGTAGGATGGATCCCTCCTTTCATGTCAATCATTACCATAACATTCAAATGCCACAGTGGGAATCCAGACTCACTAGACAAAGCAACATTTTTCCAGCCTTCTGTTGGCCACTTTTACTGAGTCCATGTGAATTGTAGCCTTAGTTTCCTGTTCTTAACTGACAGGAGTGTCATTCTGTGCAATCTGCTGCTGTTGTCCATCTGCTTCCAGGTTTGACATGTTGTATGTTCATCTCATTTTTCATCTGTCCTCTTCGACATAGGCATTCTACATGTTTCCACCCTTCTCTATCAGTCGCTTTAACCCATGCCTTGTCACATGACCTCCAACCAGCCTCTCTCCTTTCTTTCTCCTCCACATGGTCATCAATCTTCCTCTTCTTCATCTCCCCTCTGGTATCCAGGTCATAGCAACAATGCAATCTTTGTCTCGGTCCAGCCTTAAGACATGACCAATCATTCTGTATCTTCGTGATTTTATTTCTTCACTCATATGCCTCATGCCTGCTCTTTCTAACATAGAATTCGTCACAAGCACTTGTTGTGGAATACATCTATTGCATTGCCTTTGTTGGTCTTCCATGTTTCACACCTTGACACCAGGAGAGGTAACACTGGAGACTTGTATAGTTGTAGCCTTGTTTTCTTTGAGCTGTTGTTAAGAGTTCCAGATTCTCTTAAGCCTAGTGAATGCACCCATCACTTTCAACAGTCTGTTCTTTAGATCCTTCATACCCCCCACCCTCCCTTTGCAAACCTAGTACGTGAGCACATTGACTTCCTTGATATCTGGTCCACCGATAGTAATCCTGTCTTGCTTGCTGCCTTGCATTTATCCTCCTGATTTATTTTAAGCCCTATGTGTCTGGCCTCCACATGCAACATCACCATTTTCTCCTGAATGTGTTTAGTGGAAGAGAGTAAGGCTCTGTCATCAGCACAATCCAAGTCATTGAGCTTTGATGTAAACTTCCACCTTATGCCATTTTCACCTTGAC
>JAQQAE010004975.1:0-18141 GCA_029823295.1 Pseudamia nigra | reverse complement strand
TCTTTTACGTGTTTACCATCTAGTGGATGCATACTGTAGCTTCTGTTGTAGCGCAGCGCCATCTAGTGGATGCATAACACAACTGCAGCCACTACTGTCACTTCCGTTGTAGCGCAGCGCCATCTAGTGGATGCATAACACAACTGCAGCCACTGCTGTCACTTCTGTTGTAGCGCAGCACCGTCTAGTGGATGCATAACGCAACTGCACCTTATAATCCGGTGCGCCTTATAGTGTGGAAAATACGGTATATGGCATTCTCACTATTTGAGAACTTCAGCATGTTTCTCCTCTTGATCGTTCCAGTCTTACTATATTCTTGTGTTACCTGGTTGTTGACTGTGGTACAGAGATGATAGTTGAACTTCTTCATGACCACCTCATTCTGCCCCATCCTTTGCTACTGCTGGGTGCTCTCATGAAGGGATGTGAAGGATCACCTGCGTAATCCCGGAGGGTCTATGGGCACTTGGCTCATTACCCATTGGTGGATTCTGCTCGCCCTATCCTTTCTGCTCTGAATGACTGATGTGCTAACTCTGGCCTCATGATTAGCACTGATGCAGTTGTACATGGAGGGGTGGTCCATAGGCACAGTGCAGGCCTGGTTGGTGGTCAAGAGATGAATGTGGGAGTAGAAATGCATCAAAGTGCCACATTGATGGTGTTTACCCCCTTACATGACTTGATCTGACTTTCGCATAGCAGCACAAAGTGACATCATAGTATCTATCTTTACATTTAGTCCTTCATTTGGACAGAGAGGAGAAAACTGCAGAGGAGAGGTGTGTATTTTTAAATATGTTTCTACATATGTATGATTTTGGGTTATCCCAGATGAAAGAGAGGAAAACAATATATTTGGTCCTTCTAATATGGTGGTTGTAGCTCACACAAGATGCTCACAGATTGTTGTTGTGCAGGTCTTGCAACCATGGACAACCTGGAGAAAAATTTAGTCAGTGACCAAAGTTTAGACAATGTTGTCCCAGTGTGATTGGTGCTACAGCTTATGTCTACTTAACCAACAGGAATTCAACATGACTCACAGATCAGTGTGACATGTTTATCTAAATAATAATAAAAACCCACTAAAATAAAACTTTATTTGCAGGATTAGAATCCTAAATTTGCCTTTTTTCCAGAGTCCACATTCTCCTCACACCTGACTTTGATTTTCTTTTCTGTAAATATAACCACTATGTTGTAACAACACTATAATTACCTTGGTATAATTGATTTCAACTATAAAGAAGTCATTGACAAAATATGCTGTTGATGTTTTATTCATGTACATTGTATTCTATTGTAGTTTAGAAATTAAAGCTTACAGGTCCAGATATTGCCCCTGCAGAGTGCTTCATGTTCTATCAAGACTGGAGTATATGTATGTGTGTGAATGTGTGACTAGCATTGAACTTATGTAGAAGTATTGAAATTTCCCAGCTTGTAGAAGCCTTAAAGGGGGTCAAGCAATTTAAATATGGTACATGAAACATGAATGCATGAAAAAGGATCAGATGCAGTGATGTGCTGGATCTCGAGCTGAGCTTGACCTTCGGACCTTAACACTGTACTCATAGTTCTTCGAGTTCCTTGCATGGACTGCATATAAAAGATGGACTAACCTTCCTTGACGTCACCATAGTTTTCTGAAGAGCTGCTGGAAACTCAAACAAGGGTCCCCTTTGCACCACTACATGTATTGCCATGTTTACCTAGCACTCAGATCCACAAATGAACTTACATGTCAACTTATTTACTTCAGAACTCAAGAAGCTTCCTGGATAGGTAGCGAAACGTCTTCAAACCAAATTTCCAGTCCAGTTAACAGAAGGAAAACCACACGTCTTGAACTTACATGTGTAGTGTTAGTGGAGTTGAGGTAGATTAAAAGAAACAGCGAAGACCTCTGGCTTGGACACACCTGTCAGTCAAAGTGCAGATACCCTTAACTATGAGCAAATACAGTACAGTGTTTACAAAGGTGGGAATAAGCTTTGAAGACTGAAATCCTTGTTTGTGCCAGGTTGTGAACATATTTATTTAGGCTCTAAATCTGGAGATTTCTACATGGGATGCTATGGGTTTTAAGTTACTCTTGGAGCCAGCTCCCAGTGGACTCTGAAGGTACTGCAACCCTAACAATTCATTCATTTTCTATCCTACGCAGCTTATATTTTTTTGCAAACTTGTTATGTGAACATTTGGTAAGTTAAGTTATCTTTATTGTCATTTATTATATATACGGTGGAGGGGAGGGGCATCTGGGGGTTAAGGGCCTTGCTCAAGGGCCCACAGTGGTGGTGGTGGTGATGACGATGATGATGATGGGGGCAGATGGTGGCCGTCACCTTCCCCACTCAGACCTCCTGCCGGTCTGGGGATTTGAGCTGGGATTTGAGGCCCACTTCTCTAGCCTCTTGGCTACCACTGCCCCCACTGGTGTCAGTCTGTGCAAGATTTGCAGTTATGCATCAGAATTATGGTGATTAACTATAAAGCACCATAATAATTAAACAGCCTTTGCTTTTATCACTGCAAAACATAATAATAATACTCCAAATAAGAAAAAAAATACCTCAAACTGTGGTTATTATACTGAACATGAAATCTGTTTTGTAACATTTATTTAAAATATTTACATGGTCACACAAAAAAATGACTAAATTATTTATTTATAGAGACAAGATAACAAAACATCAGCATCAACATGCAATATTAAGAACATACAATCCCATACTGTTGGATTCTGTGTCAAAACCAACCACCACCTTTTTAGCATTTTCAGAATTTCTCCAAACGTGAATATTAGATTATAATTTGATGTGTTTGAAAATCCATCATTATGAACAATTGACTCAACAAGTAAATCAGCACTAAACATGTACCACTGATATATCAAACAGTGTGTGATTATTTCGTCTTTTCCAACGCACAAAACACATTCATAGATAAACACGAGCACTTGAATAAAAACTTTTTAAAACATTTGCATGCTCTGACATTGGTGCATAGACTGAGATCCAAGCATATTAGCAGACAGGGATATTCTGGGATGTCTTGGCACACACACAGAGAGGTTTCTAATAAAATCTCAGACGGCACCCAGACACCACCTTCTGTTCCCTCCATGTGGTAAGCACACGCTTAAAACAGAGACTAGAGTAGGCCAAGTGATTCTCTCACCTTGTCTCTCATGGGCCTACATGTGCAGCAAAAAGGAAGCAACTCCAAGCAAAAATAAAATTACTTAACAGGTCTCTGCTCCTTCTTTGCACAGTTTAACAATCAAATTAACAGCACATGGATTAGGACTTGTGTAAAGTTTTTCTGCAAACACACTTTAATTATTGGGTTAATGTGGTGTTGATAAAACTTACTAATAATTTTTTTCCCATTAGAAGCAGTTAGACAGGTATAACGCCAGGTGTTTGTGTGTAGGCTGCATTTGATTAATGAAGTTTAGTTAAGACACTTAAGACATAAATTTCTTACAAACTGAAAGGATCTCACCATTCGTTGTTTTCTATATGGTGAAACAGCTCAGGTTGTTTGGTTGCATAACAGGTTCCTCGACACAAACAGACTCACATCAAAACTACTGCTACTTAAGCTTTTCACTCATTAATGTAAAATTCAACAAAACATTTAAATATGGGCAATGAGCCTAAAACAGCAAATCAAAATGTTGATACCAAATTCAGATGTAAAATTACATTGTGCATTTACAGATTAAAGCCACACCGGGATGTGAATGGTCTCTTCCAGGATGGCACTGCTTCCATCCACAGGTAGCAAAAAGAGTCACCAACTGGTTTGAAGAAAATGATTGAATCGTACGTTTTGGCCTTCACAGACTGAGGAAATGTACAGGGAAGAATGGTGTTTATGCACCTGTTGCCAAGAAGCACTGAATGTGTTTTCAGGCATATGGTAAACTAACATCTTACCATGAGACTATAGACTATGTTGTTCCTTTAATTTGTCACCTGATGCATGTGTCTTTCAGTGACAGGAGAAAAGAAGAAAGAAGGTGCTGTACCCATAATCACCACATGGGGGCAACAGGTTGAAGTGCGTTCATATACTGCACTGAATCTGAGATGCTGGGATGAGCGCCAGAGCTCCAACACTAATGCTTTTCACTCTGTCCTTGTCTGAAGAAAAAATAAGAACCATATCAGAGCGGGTGGAATTACAGACACTCATAATTAGCATTTTCTCATTTCTTCACAGTTTCTTTTTGGGTTTTGGCTGTTTGCATGATATGTTATTTGATTCCCCATAGTTATCATTAAAGTAGACAGTTTTGACTCCAGACCTTTCACAACACAGCTATCTCATGAGTTAAAAGCAGCCCTAAATGTATACATACACAAGAGTAAATGACTGAAATAAAGTGCATTGCACTTCATCAAGTAACTCGTTTTTGCAGACCATCTAAAACTCACCTTTTTCAAACTCACTTGATTCCGTCTACATCTTTTTGTTTAGCAGGGTTTATTCAGGATTTTGTTAACAGCAAGAATGCAAGAAGAAAATGTAAAATGCTGCATGTGCTGCAAAGAAAATAAAGTAAAAAAGAGAACTGCATACTTTTTCATCTAATGTAAACTGTGAAATTCAAAAAAGTGCTAACAGTGCAACCTGCTTTAGTCTTTACCACTAAATGTCTCAAGGGAGTTCCATTTCTTTTTTGTTAAACCTAAATATTCCCATTACAGTCTTATGAATGACTGAAAGACTATAAATCATGGCTCTGAGGCCAGAAATGGTCCCTGTGCAAATATTTTTTTTAACCTCAGTCCTCAAAACCCATCAATATGAGTTAGAGTTAGCTACAGTAGAAGTGAATTAATAAATCATATTTTGTTTAGATTCTCCAGTAAAATGTTTTTGATATGTGTGGGACCTGGAGACAGAGTTAGAATAGCTTTGTGGGACAAATTGTCACCTTATAGCAAAAGGGTTTGTATGGGTTCTCGCTGTCTGTGTGATTTCCACAGGGAGCTCAGGTTTCTTCCCACAAACCAAAGACTGGAGACTGTAAATTGAATGTGCTGTGTGTCTATTTGTATTTACAGATCTATATGTGCGGTGTATATGTTAAATATATACAGCAAATCCTGTGACGGACTGGCAGCCTGTCAAAGTGTACCCTGACTCATACTCAGTGTGTGCTGGGAGTGGCATCCCTAAAGATAAATGGATATAAAAAGAGATGGGAAACCACAATTGAAATTAAAACAATGCAGCATATCAGTTTTGATTACTATATTAACATTAAAAGGAAGAAAATGACCTCAGGGAGGCGCTACAGGGTTCTTCTGACCAAAGGGGTTTTTAAAAAATCCTTTATCCCAAATGCTTTTAGCATCCTGAACTCCACAGATACATATATGAGTTGCTCCTCTATTCTATGCTTTGCTTTGTATTCATTTGCATTTTAACTGTAATTTATTCGCTGTTTTTATTTCTTTGTTGTTGTTCATGTTTTTTAGTATTCTTGTGTCTTGTGTGTTGGTCAGCCAAAGACATTTTTCCACTACGGTGTAGCGAGTACAGTAAACATTTATTTTATGCTGTTCTAAAGAGTTCAGTTGTTCAATAACAAGATCATGTCACAGATATAATTTGTTATTGGTTTTAATTAAAGCTAAATACTCATTCCTGAGCAAATGCACTTAATATACTGTATGTCCCCCCATCACCCCCCCCACCCCCCAGGTTGTAATATTAACTCAATGTGAGAATAAATGAAATCCTATATAACAGTTGTGACAGTTTTAAAGTCAGGATGTTGTGTTGTAACATCTGTAATCTGACGTATTGTTACCAGATGACAGGAAACAGATTCCTTTGCTCAAAGAAACTGGATGTCTGATAAAAGTGAAAATGATGGATGGCTTTTAAAATTGCCCACGAGGCCAAAGCTCCTGACTCCTTTTAAAATGTATGTTTATTTTACAACGCCTTCAGCTCACACCTATTTCACAAAAGCTGTTTTATGTGTTACTTTAGTGCATTCTTTCATTTAATTCAAATGTGGATATCAAAACTAAGCATAAACTCCACTAATATGCCTATACGAGTAATAATTTACAAATATTTGAACGGTTCAGAAACAAACTAAGCCATATAAGCAAATGAAACACACAGACTGTGGAGGTTTTCAGTGATTAATTTCTATAATCTTGCTGAATAATTTTACCTTTTTGAAGTTTGCTGTGTGTTAGTAGTGGTTTTATGATTCCCCACCTGCCCATCTTACCTGTGCCTCCTCTTGACCTTGTTCGCCAAGAACCAAAAGGGTACAGTCCTCCACCGATAATAATATACACTCTAATTATTACATTAATCAAAAAACTGCTACTTTTTCCATTAGTATTTTTATTTTGTTCAGGACACCGCGGCTGGAGTCCCTGCTCCGGAAAAAAGAGGAACACCTTTGTTGCTGATATATTACGTCTGAGCCATGGTAAGTGCTTGTGCCTTTAAGCAAAGAGAGATCTCTTTTTTTTTTATACAGCATTTATATACAGCGACTATACATACAACATTCACACGAGTAGGTGCTGTGGGCATGCCAGTCCACAGACACACTCCAATTTTTCTTAACTTTTTTTTAAAAGGGGGAAAACAAGAAAAACACATACAGGCATTAACAAGAGATTCCAGAAAGCACCAGATTCAAGTTGATAGGAGAAAATAAGAGCATGCATATAAATCTTTGGGAATGGCTTGGCTTCAAAACATATACGATTTATTCTAGTTTTATAGGAGCTATTTTCATCTTGTTTCATGGAAAAACATACTACGAGAGGAACACGGGATGGAATGGAATGAAAAAAGTGTAAAAAAACAAACTCAGAACTGAAGTAAGCACAAGAAATCACAATGTGATAGAAGTCACGGTTGCTTTTATCTCTACTTGAATTGAGTACAATACAACTCAAGGAGTGCAGCATGGCAATGTTAGACTCTGAATGCTAATCCTATACACAGGTAATGCCAAGTACATTCTATCATACCAGTTGTTAACGGTATCGTAAAACACAAGTTAACCCCTGCTGCCTGCTCTACAGGCCAGCCTTCCTTTAATTCATACAATGGCTAAAGGCTGAAATGGTTTATTAAATGGGGATTTATTAACATTTTCCACTGAGTGAGATTTCAGATAGTTTTGGCTGGGGTTCTCCTCTGTTGAGCACATATTCTGCACAGTGTTACATTATGAATTGTAATGTTGAAATAATATGAACTGGTCTGATATGATGATGATCTGCGGTGCGTGTGAGCATCACTATAGTATGCCGGTGTTAGCCCTAAGCTGTAGGTACTGCTGTGCTGTTGAACCATCCTTGAAGCTAAATAAATTTGTGCTTAACAATGATATGTTTTGTTTGAGGTCTACGTCCACTCATTTTGCGTGTGTGGAATAATGACATCATCCTCAGTGGGAAGACAGTGTTGGGAGGGGTCAGTGTTGCGGGGCTGTGGTCAAACACACACATTTACAAAACGTTCACACACTCATTTACAAACACACATTTCCCCGCAGAGGGGTAGGATGATCTACTTCTTCCTGTAGTTGCCAAGTTGAATGGCGGAGCGGTCGAAAACGCAGCGGAAGGTGATGGGCTGAACTTCCCAGTAGGGCACGGGGTTGCTGAACAGGCTGATGCCAGAGTACATGGCCTTCTTGGTGTTGAAACCAGGAGGACAGAAGTCCTCTGTTCCCACAGCAGCAATCTTGTTGGAATGGAGGTAGACCACCTAGAGAAGGGATTCAAATAATCACAACGTTTATCATTGGTGGGGATTTTTGGGGTTTTACAAAACAGATAAAATAGATAATACTAGGCCACAAAATAAGAGAATGCTGTTCATGAAAGACAAGAAAAACTTTCTCTTTTTGGTTTGAAAATGTGTTTGACCATTTTTCTTTATTACCAAAGTGGTGATACTAGGAGCAAGCATGTTGCAGATGTGTCTAAAAACAGAAGCACAAAAAATAGAAATAAAGGAATATCTATAATAAGCATTCAACACAGCACGAGGACATAAAAACAAAAGAGGGGAAGTGCCACAAGTCACAGGGACAGACAATATAATACTCATAGATCCCAAAATATCAGAATAGACAAAGAGAAATGACAAAATGAATCATAATTGGGATTGTGCACAATGACAAAGGATGCAAAGAAAAGAACAGAAAAAAAGAGCAAAAAGCAAACAGAAATATAACACCAAGCACCACATTTACTCCTTTTAAAACCTAAATAAAGGTAATATAATGCTCACCTTCACATTTTATACACTCATTTTTAAAATTCTATTTGACATTTGAAACACGTCACGTCAAAGTGGTTATGCCATGGTTAAATATGCCCTCTTTCATATTTACATCTTCTGCAACACCCTGTTATTACTGTGATATCCCAGATCCCTGAATGGAAGATCCATTAGTTGAGTAAGTTATCCTAAAACGTTTGGAATGCAAACCCACCAGAATTCATGCAGCTTTTACTCAGGCTTGAGAAGGCTGCTGAAATGAATGAAAAATGAAGCAAAAAGGTAAAGGGCCTGGGATCAGGTTTGTTTAGTTTCCCATCGCCACCAAAGTGTCTTACATAGTAATATGTCAAGCTACCAACATTCTACTCAATAAACAGGCTAAATAATTCCATATGACTTTTGTTTTGAAAGCCTCGCTTCAGTTGTAATTGTTCAATATAATCCTAAACAATTCAAATTTAAAACTTTTCCAACATGGCTTTGATTAGAAAAAATTATCTGTGTTTGAGCACACCTACATGAGACATAACATAAGAATAATAAGAAACAGGGCTATTATGCTCACACAGAGTTAATTTGCTGGAACTGAGTGATTGCAATAGCAGTGTGTATGCTGACATTGTATACTCAAAGTGCAGTTTGCTAATGAAAGCTGTGTGTACCTGGATGTACTTATGATCAGGCAGACCCGGAGGTACACTGGTCAGAGCGTTGTTGTCGAGGTGCAGCTCTCGCAGGTGGGGGACATTAGCCAATGAACCATTTTCCACAGAACTGATCTCATTGTAGCTCAGACCCAGCCTGCAGCAAAAAATAACACAAATCAACTGTTGAGGTACATATATGTAGAAAATTGATTAAAAAAAATAGTGAGCAGTTGACATGGTGTCTGCTCTGCCAAAAGCTGTGTTAACTTGTAAATAGATAAAAACATGGTGACAAGATGAAGATAATGAAATATATCTACTCATTAATTCCCCACTTCACATTATTTAACTATAACCAATTGGAAAAATAAACACTACTCTACCCACAAATCCCCTGCAAAATGATGAGGTGTCAGAGCCCTATTAGTTCCTGCTAGGTATGCATTTTTTCACAATCCAAGCAGTGAAATGATGCGTAGAATTTTAATGAGCAAGCCAGTTTTTTTTGAATATCCATAAACTACTGGTTTGGGCTAAAGATTCCACTTTAATTTTCTTAAACAATAACACCTGAAGCAGCTTTTCAGGTAAAATGAATACACACCAAACCAGAACTGAACACATGACAAGACATGAAAAATGTAAAAAACATAACATAATGGATACACTGAGAGACAAGTTTTCATTTTAGTCAAAGACAAAGTGGAATTTAAATTGAGAATCATCTTTCTCATTACTTTGCCAGAGTCTTCAGGCCCTTGAGGTTCTGAGCTGTCACTTTGGTGATCTTGTTTCCATCCAGGTGGAGCTCAGAGAGGGAGCTGGGCAGACCTAGCAACACACAGAATATAGATCACCCTAGGAGCAAAGAAAACCCAGCAGCAGCTCATCATATTAAACTGATTTTCAGAGTCATACTGTAGCTATTGGCAACATCAAATTTCACCCCAAACAGTGAAGATCAACTTTGAAGTTCCCATTATGATATAAGGCAGTGTTAAATTACCACTGTGTGTTCATGGAGCGCATTGTTTCACTTCAGATTTAAATCCAAGGATAAATCCTTTTGATGGAAGATAGTTGTTTTTGTCTGAGACAGACTGGTTAAGACTTGGATTAAACCAAATCCTCTACTTTGAGTGTTTTTCTTGAAACAAATATCAGGCTCCGTACCTTTAGGAATCTCTGTAAGGTTAGTGTCTGCGATGCGAATGTAAGAGACTCTTTTCAGGTCACTGAAAGCACCAGCCTCAACTCCTGCACTCTTCAGGGGATTCGATCCAAGTTCTGAAGAACAAAAAGACAAAATGAAGGCAGGATTATGACTGAAGAAAGAAGAAATGAGAAAAGAAAGAGAAAACAGCAGTGATGGATCACATCCATAAAGTGAATTCCCCTCTGGTGTGTTACGGGAACACAGAGCTGAGTCATGAGTAAACAGTGTTGAGACAAGCACCTCTGCCCTTTTCATACACAAGCTTTCTCAATTTGATTTGTCACAGCTGGATTATAATTCCTCCATCTATGCATTTTAAGTGACTGAATTCACACTTGAATAAACTTTAGTGGGGTAGCATGACATTATACTTTGCAGATACGTTTTAAATCACCTTTCAAACTTAAAGTTATGTAGAGAAAGACATGGAATGGAGAATGAAGGACAAATTTGTGACGCTTCATGTAGTATGCAACACTGCAGTAGAGACTTTAGTTTCTGTTAAACAATGAAATGAAAGTACTAAAACTTGTCATATCATCTGCTAGGTCCTTTTTTGAACTGAAAAACAATGCATTAACTTTTCACATTAGTGACTGACCGATATGGGTTAGGGTTAGGAGTAACCCTAACCCATATAACCCCAATTTCCAGTCCAGTCGACAAGCCTTGGACCTAATTTCATGCATTCCTTTTCAGATAATTAACATAACTTCCTTTTCAAATAATAATAATAATGAATAAACATTAATTTCCAGATATCCTACATGCACGTATGGATGTGTATATATGGGAGTTTTCTTGGGTCTTGGAACGGATTAATTGGTTTTACATGTATTCTTATGGGAAAACCAGTCCCGGCTCATGAGTTTTTTGTTTCACAAGCTTGATCCCAGAATGGATTAATCTTGTAACTCGGGTTCCACTGAATATCTATTTACTCTTGGTGCTACATTAGTACTTTAATTGACTTTTTTCATTCCAAAACCTCATTGATATGCTTTGTAAATACTCCTGCACATTTTGTGGATAGAGATGTAATCTTGGTCTGGCAGCTACTGATTCATACAGTATTTATTCTAAATAGACCCTTAAACCTTGTTCTCATGTGGACCAGGAAGTGTTTTAATTTCATACCCATTACGATCATATGGGTCATGCCCTGGAAGGAGGCCTTTTTGATCTTTGTGATCTCGTTCTCATGGATTCTCAGCTCCTGCAGGCTCTTCGGCATGTTGGATGGGACATCCTTTAGCAGGTTCTTAGACAGGTACAGACGCTGCAGCTTGTTCAAAGGACTGAAAGCCTTAGCATGAATCATAGTGATTTTGTTGTTTACCAGGATCAGGGCCTAGAAAGAGGTAAGATACATGCATGAGATACGTACTGTGCATAAATACTGATTTTTATTGCCTTAGCAGGGTTTACAGCTTCCAAAACTACCATTACCACTATTGTAACCTTCTGGCCAACTAGTTGTTGTTCTCACTGTGGAAAATTTGATGGGGCAGTAAAGAATTTGTATTTTCTAAGAATTGGAATTGAACTTGAGCTTCAAGGTCAAGGCCACTCTGCAGTCAAGGAATCTCCCTCCTGCTATTCTGTTCTTGTGCAAGCAGACACAAGACAACGTGAAGTATGCAGCTGATTCCTCATGTGAGAGCAGTAACATTACAGTGGAAACAGCTCACAGTCAGACGGAGGTATTTACTGCAAGCAAGAAAGGCGTGAGGGCGTGCGGAGTACAGCAGAATAGTTTCCATGCACCTGGGCACTGCTGGGAGGAGTAGTGGTGTTAGGATTCACTTTTCCTGACTTGTTAAAGATAGGATAATGAGTGGCTAAATCTGAGAAAAGGAAATGAGACAGGGAGTTGGGAATGAGGTGGGACCAGCCTTTCAGGATGCATAATGTACCTTATGAAGTGCCTTATTTTACTGTAGCAGATGTAAATTGTTTGACGGGGTTGACACAGGCTTTACAATATCCAAAGTAGTGACGGTTGGATCAGAACATGTTACATAATATGACAAATAATGCACAGAGACATGAACTGATGTAGATGGAGCAAAGTGTCTCTTACATGTAATCCTTTAAGATTTTTGAAGTCATTCTCCTTTATCTCAGTGATCTTGTTGTTCTGCAGGTCCAGCAGGGTCGTGTCATCCTGGATGTCCTCAGGAACTGCCTTCAGACCTGATGGTACATTGTTGTGGCAATTTTAGGCACTGAATACAAATGTAAGCTGATGGTTGACATGTTCGACTGATGAAAGCTTAACCACAGTAAACCCAAAACAGGAAATTAATACAAAATTGTTTCCTCCTGGTGTGAACATTACAGGAACTTTGACAGTCTGTTTTTAATCACTATCAGTCCTGTTAGTGAGGTTTACTGTGTTTTGAACTTTTCAAAGCTTTTCCGCATGCATGCAAAGACACAGAAACCTGGAAGAGCACAACTTAGCAGCTTAGTGCAATGAATAAAGTGAGTGCTAAATTACAAGACCTGCTTGGCCATTGCAACATGCTACAGAGTCTCAACAACAGGGTCTGAGGGCACAAATGTGTTTCACCCTAACATTCCAAAGGGACCGAATAACGATTTGATGTGCTCTGGGGCACATATGGTGGAAATGGACCTTAACACAAATTTCCTCTGGAGCAGGTCAGTGACAGCATACCAGGACACTGAGTTCATGCTAAATCGTTTTGCTGGGACTTCAGGTGGGCCAGAAAAACCATGTGACACAGAAAATGGTCTCGATAGTGGACGGGTGTTTGGTTGAGTTGACTGTTTTGAAAGAATGAGCAGAGACAGCTGGGAATTATGAACTATGCACTTTTGCATGAGTGGTAACACAAAGAATACACTGAGTTTTGTAATGGGCAGTTTACATTTCAGAGGAAGACCTGTAAAATAAACTGTTTAACAAAGAAGCTTCCACTTTGTTTCTTCCAAAATCCACATACAAATGTCTGGAGACATTTTTTCTTAAAAGCTTGTGACGCCTTTTGTTTTGCTCACCCAAACATTACTTCCAGCTACGTTTGCTTTTCGGTCAGCTTTTCCAGCTTTGCAGCGGATGACCCACAAACCATCACAGCTGTTTGTGGTCACCATCATCATTAGCGCACCATATTGTGTGCCTCTATGGCAACACATACATTCCTGTTGTGTAACTTATTGTTCTTATCTAAAACACATGGCTTTTTACTTTCACTGTTGTGTCTAATGCTTCTGTATGTACTGTCTTTTGGGAGTAGAGATACAGTACTTTACAGTTCTACTTCTTTTGAGTCAACTTACAACTGTGTTGTATCAGTGCAAAGATGGCAATAAATACAGGTCACAAATATCACAGTAAAATGTGATGATTTCATTTTTCACCCAATAGTTTTGAGCAGAAAATAATGTCCTTGAGGTCTGGACCTTACCATCATGTTCATTATAAATAGAACACCTCATTTTCAAGTGAACTGATTAGGATATGACGATATGATTACTCGGACTCATTTGGACTCATCTGCAGACTCTTCCAGGCATTAATGATTACATTTATACAAGTACCATTCTGTGTCTGGTTCTGTGTTTCAGCAAGACAAGTTGATCTGGCCATGACATCAGAGGCCTGAATGCCTCATGGGATTGAGTGGAATGAGATTTTCTTGGTGTATGTCATTCAATAATTTGTTAAAAGTAAATGTGACCAAACAAAACAATTACTGCCCAAAAAACATTATTTTTTAAGCAAGACAATGCTGGTGAACTTCATATATACTGTTCATGCTTCTATTCAATTCTGTTTTTAAATTTGCAAGCAAATTGACCATTTTCTATTGGCGCTGGCAAGCTTACTAGTCCCAGCTCATGTGAACCCTGAGCAATTTTTTTCCCCTGCATGTTTTATTTGACACCTTTCCAAATGCAACCACTAAAAAAATCCACATCTACAAAAGCAAATTGTTACTTTGTGATGCTGGGCAGACTCTCCTCCCGAGGCCTATGCATGCGTCTAAATCTACGCATATGTATATAGTTTATCCTTAAAAGTGTCTAAGTGTGTCACTGTATGTTTGCATTCATGCCAGTGGGTCTGGGGAGCACATGGCGGCACAGAGCCAACAGTGGTGATGCAGAAGAATGAGAACCAGCAATGGAGCCATGTCTCTGGGGAAAGTAGTGCTGACTGCGGCCCCGGCTAAAGCACTGATGTAATGGAACCAGCCTTTTCCCGTACATCACTCTGTCCAGCTGTCTGTCTTTCTCTGGCTGCCTGTATGTTGCTCTGACACCTGCCCACTGGGGTGTATCTCTGTGTAGGCTTTCTCTAATGTTCAATCTCTATATGATCATTATCCAAAAAAAAGGTTCTGCTCTTTAACCCTGGTGCTCATTCTTTATGCTTTTAACAGCTGACCCAAAATAGTCTAATGTTGAGTGTCTGTTTTCTTGTTATTTTACCGTCATGTTCCCAGGTTGTCTATTTGTATCACTCCCTCCTCTTCTTCATCTTGATTCTTGTGTCCCTCCTTTTCCAACTGACTCAAGCTGAGCCAGAAAAACATCAAACTCAACTGTGAAGCCAGTGTTTTCATGATATATACAGGAAATCACAAAATGACGTCAGGGACTTTTCTTTGACAAACATTGCAATTTGACTCAAACCACTGTGTATGCTATACATGAGATGATAAAAACAGAGTTGATAAGCTCCAAAGAAAAAGGATGGCAATTGAGTAAATTGTTGTGACTGTGTTGAAGGCAAAAGCCAGCTTAGTAATTGTAGTCGTTTAATCTTGGTGGATAAGCTTCACATTGAAAAACAAGCTTTGGACAATTTGTTAAAAGTGGGATCGAGTTCCTGTCTCCAGACTGACCTTTGCTTTCAATCTCCAGTAAGAAAAGCGGTCATTTAGAAAGGATAAAAGATGTAATTGTTACAGGGATGGAAATTGCTCAAAAACATCTGTGAGCATTTATTGAAACAGTTGTCTGTGTGATGCTCTGGGGGAATCCCTACTGAAGCGTAACATCAAACACCTTCTGTAAAAACTTGTTTATTTAGGTGAATAGAGGAGAGAATTGAACATGTAATGTCAATGACCTTATCTTTTTCTTACAGTAAAACCAGCATTGTTACTGAGCAGAGTAAAAGTCACTCTTCTGACCTCTGCAGTTGACACATTATAAACCCATTTCAGTGAGTGTGGCTGCTGGAATTCAGGTCAGAGGCCAAATGGACTGAGTGAATCAAATACAAAGAGTATTATTAAACACACACAGCTTGTAGTTTCCGCTGCTAGATGATTCATTCAACAATTGTGAAAGATGTAGAAAATGATGAGGCTGTTGTGAAATAGCAAGAAATCATGTGAGTTGTTGTTTTCACCAAGCCAAAATTGAGGTAATGCTTGAACAAATATATTAATATTTTGTATATATTCATATTATGTTTTTTCTAATAGGATACCCAAAAGTAATGTTGAACATTAATGTTAAAGTTAGTAAATGGGCTATAGCACCATTTTGAGGCATTTAAATGAATAAATTGTTAAATTGAATAAGACTACGTATATGCTCTCTGACAGGAATTAGCATAAGGATGTACTGCCACTGACAGCATCACAGAAACAGCAAAACCTAGGTGACAAATAATATTAGCACCAATGACTTAAGCTGAAATCTGAATAATTAAACCAACAGCCATTTGATTTATTTGGCCAACTTATACTGTTCTTATCCAAAGGTGTGTGAACCACTGAGTTCCACACGTACGTTAGCGTACATTACATTTGTTGTTCCAGCATCAGAACAATATTGCTCCCACACTTGTTGTAGTCTGTTAGTATGTCATTTTTTATATTTAGCAAAGGGGCTGGCTCTTGTTGATCTCTTTTGTGCTCTCTTTATTTGAGACATCTGTTGTTCTACAGTAGTATTGCAAAGTATTTTATTATTACAATAAAATACAATATATCAATATATCAATATATTTTAGAACTGTAAGAACACATGTCAGCAACATACCTAGGTACGATAGCTTTAGGTGTTTTCACATGTTTTAAATGTAGTATTGTTGCATAATTAATTGGGGTGTCTACAGGTCTTGTATTGAAGACATATAGTGCTAACAGTGTTAAAAGCATTTCTAATACATTAAATTCCAACTTATTACCTCATAGGTGATTTGTTACATAATAATCCTAACTCCTGTTTCTCATGTTTTTACAGAAATCACTGCACTGCCACCTTGTTGTAAATATACAGTAAGAAATATCTTATCTTACCAAGGTCAGAGCACTGGATCACACGCAGATGGCACTGGCATCGGAAGGGGCACTTTGGGCCTTGTGGCATGATAGGCATGTCTACATCTACAGTTGGATCACCTGATCCGGCTTCATCCATCATGAAGTCTAAGAAGCCAGACTGGCGGAAGGGCAGAGCCCAGCAGGCTGTGACCAGGAGCAGAGAGAGACAGGCCGACCTCATGGTGCTGCAGCAGGGAGCCTGAAAGATGATGGAAAAAATAAATTTGAGTTTGTCATTTGTAGTGAAAAATGTCTGTTTTTAATTTGTAAAATAATGCACAGTTAAAAAGAAAGGATTCCTGAAGTGTTGCAAGCTGGGATGTTAGTAGTAAAAACTTAACAAGAGACACTGATAAATGTCTTGAAAGGCATAGGGGCAAAGTTGAGAGGTGAAATGCCTTGGGGTCAGAAGGTTAAACACCAGGGTATAGCAGTTTATTGAGTCTGGTAAAGTATGTTATTTAAACTTCCAGCTTTAGGAGGAAGGGTAAAGGTTTCTTAGGGATGCTTAAAAGAATTAGACAATTTTGTTCTGTCAGAAGAAACGGCTTGACGTTTGTTACTAAGGAATGAACAAACAATGACCTATTCAAAGACTTTAAACCACTGATACTGAAACTGACAACCAGTGTACCAGTGTTGTGCTATTGCTTCATTACTGAACAATAATTAAATCTGTCATGGACATGACATTGAATCTAATACCATATACAGTTTTTGAAATTAAATTTGCTTTTTCAGTTCAGAGAGCGAGACGGTGGTGGTTGCTCCACCAGAAGCATCTACACAGGAAGTTCTTCAACCCATTGGCTCATACAGGTCATTTATTGCTTCCCTCAGGTATGATGAAGTGAGAACCTCCATGGCTGAGCTGTGAGCTTAATGCAGAAGTGTCAAAAACTGTAGTAATTTCAATGTCTACTGAGGGTTGGCTCCAAAAACCAGTTAATCCTTTAAGAGGTTGAAGTTAAAATGGTCAACGTTAGGACTTTATTGTTGATTTCAACTTCTGTGAACACTGTACAGAGGTGAATTTTTATATAATTTCTTCATTCAGATGATCCAGACCCTGCTATTGATGCATAATTAAAGGCTCCATCACACTCAACCTCTAAGTCCATTTTTGAGTAAGTAGTCAGAGATGCCAATATGGTGATGCCATGAGGCTCCAAGAGTTTTCAAACAGCTCTTCAGAAACCTATGGGTGACATCAAAGAGGGATTGTTCATGTTTTATATACTGTACAATCTGTGACTATGTCCTCAGAGGATAGCTGTGTCCCAATTCAGGGGTTGCAGCCGACGTCGGCTGCATTTTTCAGCCGTTGACATCATAGCCGAGCGTGAAGGCTGTCCCATTTCAATGGCTCCTTCATATGTGCATGCTTGTTTAAAAGACATTAAAGCCTGGATGACGTCTAACTTTCTCCTTCTGAACAAAAATAAAACTGAAGTTATGATACATGGTCCAAAAAAATCTAAGGAGTACCCTCCCTAATGCCTTCCTTAAAACAGACAATATTTCAGTAGATCCCAGTACAGTTGTGAGGAACATAGGTGTGATCGTGGATCAGGATTTATCCTTCCGTTCTCATATAAAACAAATGTCCAGAACTGCCTTCTTTCATCTCCGTAATATTACCAAAATTAGAAATGTACTGTCC
>JAQQAE010004974.1:0-18142 GCA_029823295.1 Pseudamia nigra | reverse complement strand
AAAAATCATACAATGTGATTTCCTGGATTTTTTTTTTACATTCTGTCTCTCAAGCTTGATGTGAACCTATGATGAAACTTACAAACCTCTCTTATCTTTTTAAATGGGTGAACTTGCACATTTATACGTTGCCCAATACTTATTGTCCCCACTGTATTTGTATGACACTACTCACAGACCGGTGGCCTCATTTATAAAGCTCGCTTAGGCACAAAATGAGGCTGAAAACCTGCATACGCCAATTTGTACGCAAACAATGGGATCTATAAAAAACAATCTTTACGTGAACAGCTGCTTAAGAGTCACGCAAACTGACACCCATCCGTAAGTCCTACACACATTTAAGTGCTGTTAAAAGAGACAAATCATACCGGCATTTGATCACAGTAAGGTGGGCAACAAGATACAACAGGAGTACCATTGAAATCAGCTGTCCTTCCAGCAGTACAAATTAAATTGATTTCTATGCAAGAAGGAAAGGAAAGTGTGTCGGGGCTGTCTACAAAGTGCAGGGTTTTTTGCTATTGCTTCTGTTCCCTTTTTTCCCCTCACTGTGTGAAGGTAATAAAGTGTATGTAGTGATTTTCATGTCCATACAATGCTTCATTGTGAAGTTACTGAATATTATTTGTAGCATCTCTGTTCTGGCGTTGTACTTTGTAAACGGTCCCCACACACTTTACTTTCTGTTGGTCTTGTAGACATCAATATAATTCATACCTCTGGAAGGACGACTGATTTTAATGAAACTCCAGTTGGAGCTTTGGGTCTACTTTATTACAATCACAAAGAGGTATGATTCGCTCTTAAAAACTTGTCATTTATGATCATTTACTGATCACAGTAGGCTGAATGTGTGAATATCTAATTGTTCACCCTCCCCATCTGTGGTGTCTCACAATCCTTTTTTTTTAATCCAACCACCATCTTATCTCTGAAATTGTGCAGCTGGTGCCGATGACAGAATACTTTGTCAAGGTAATATGGCCTCACTCTAATTGTTCTTTTATTGCCCATGTTTTCAACTTTAACTTATTTCAACTTATTCTTATGATTAAACTTTTAAAACTTTGGACTTCAACTTATTCTTCAGCATTACGACATTACTTTAACATGAGTTTAGCCCTTTGGCAGTTTTCAGCAAATTCAATCAGCAATCTCACGCAAACACTTCAGAGACTGCAAGTGCTCATTTAAATGTTACATTTACTGCTGTAAAATTGTTTGATTCATCTGAAAATAACTAGAGCATGACTTCTGTGAAATAAAATGGTGTGATATATTCAGCATTTAAAACCACATACAATGAATCTGTTAAAACACATCACAAAATATGAAATCAGTACTGAGAATTCAATGGGTATATGTGTAGTACATTACTTAAATTATTTGCCATGTTGTTTATAAAATAAATCAAGGCCAAAGGTGCTAAACTACTATCAAATCAATGGTGAGGTTCTTTTTTTCTAATACATTTTTTCAGCATATTTACTATAGTTTATTAATTTTCACAGGGCCTGAAATTCAAGTGTTAAAACCTGTTTCCTGGTTTGAGCTTAGTCATAATTAAACATACACACAGGTGACAAATGAAAGGAGAAGACAGACGGGAGTGGTCTCATCCAAGGCAACAATGCCCTCATGCACAGGACATGAGGGGTCATATCCTGTCCAAATTTATTTATATGCCATGGGCGTCACAGTCAGATCTAAACTGATCTGAAAACCAGACATTTTTGACTGACAGGTTTGATAGCTCCCTCAAGCACCATCGTCAAAAAATCAAATCAAGTAATATCTTGATCCACCAGTATATGGTCACCCAGCACATTACTTGACATTTTATGTTGTTTTGCATTTGTTTTTCTAAGTTTTCTGTGTGCCCATGCCAAGTGTTCAACAAACACTTTGTAAAAACTGTTGTTTCTTCCATGTGCATGTGTATGTATTTACATTTGGCCCCCAGCGAGCTTGTTTGGTGACCCAGCAGATTTCCGTCTTGCACATCAAGCAGCATATCCAATCACAGCCATCTTTTTTCTGGACAATGACATCACACCTTGGACATTTCATGGCCTCCCCGTTCTGTACCATGGTCTGATGAAAAAGTGGAATATTGTTAGATCAATCAACCAATCACACTGAACAACAACTGTAATGAAATCACAACTGAAGTAGTGCTGATGAGAGTGTAAAGGTTGACCTACATCTAGCATGTGCTTCGTCTGCTGAGCTGCCTTGTCGTTCTCTGCTCGGATGCGCAGGTCATCCTGGTAGTCCTTACAGTTCATGCCTCTATGAATGGCCTGCAATCAAACACAACTCCAATGTCACAATCGACACACACGTTCAACGCCACAATCTTTAACTGCTGGCGCTTTCTGAAGAGAGAATCTTGATTCATGAACAGAAAGAATGTTAAAAGCTACCCTGCACAGAATGCAGTTGGTTTCATTACAAAGTTCACAGTGAAACTCGTTGACTTCATCCTCATAGATGCACCATCCTCGACAGTTGGGAGTCTGACAGTGGAAACTGTGATCAGAGCGGCTCTCTGCGATGCTCAGACGCAACTCCAAAAACCGCAGGTGCTCTTCTTCTGTGAGAAGCTACAGCCACGATCACACAAGAAACCAAACAGAATCACAAAAGACTTTAATACATTTCTTCAGTGAAAGAAAAAACTGATACCACACCATTAAGAGAGTCAAATTGTTATGCAGTTTGCCTCCTAAAGAAAATTCAGGGCAGCACAAGAGTCACATTCATATATGGGTTGATGCCACAGTGGCCAATGGATTGTACACCGTAGGCAAAGACTGGAGCTGTGCACTGAAGCCAATGACATAACTTCAAGGTGTAAAACTGCTGGCAGCCACTGGGCAACCTTTTACACCAAAAGGCCCCATTAGTTACATTGGATTTATCTCAAAAATGATGAAGTAAACAATTTTAATGTAGAAAAAACAATCTCTCATTCACATCTGTATGTTTATAAGCTAGACCTGATTGGTCCAAATCAACAAATATCCTGATACATTACAGCAATGGACTGAAAGACCCAATGTGGCACTTTGAACTGATTTAAGAATCAAATACACCATCGCAGTGACAGAAGGACTCCTCGGTCATCTACCTTTGCAGTGTGAGCAGCACATTATCATAATCATAACATACTGTAGTCAGCATTTATTCTGTTAATTGTCAGATTCACTTTCAAAATGTGCTGCTTTCATTCAGTTATTTTGACTTAATGTTATGGAAACCACCTTTCACAACATTAAATAAAAATACAAAACCGGTCTGTTTTTGTCTTGTCATTTTGGTTCTTTATCTTTTATGTCGAGTCTGTCTTTTACATCAATCAATCAATCATTATTTGTATAGCGCCAATCATAATCGCCGATTATCTCTAGGCGCTTACATCTAGTGTGTTGATTTTGTCTTTTTGCATCTCTTGAATCATTCATGGCTGGTTGCATCTTTTACATCATTTTCGTCTTGTTTTATCATTTGCATATTGTGCGTCTGTTTTCTTTTATCTTTTAAAAATAATTTCCTTTGCATCAGAACCAGAAATCAGCCTAAGGCAAACCATGAAAAATTTGACCTCATGCCATATTTTATTCATTACCATAACAATCATTGAAATGAACTAATGGTCAGGTTCAACTAATTGTTCAGCACAATACCATTTTTGGACAAATCACCCAGCTTTGCCTATGAATGCAATTTGTATGTTTAACATTTCACATTTGATACTCACAGACTTGATCTCCCTGTCTAACAGCTTACTCTCACATGTTTCAGGACAGGAAACCTCAGCGTCCTGACTGCTCACTATAGTTCCTCGGAGACATTCCCTGAAAGAAGACACATATGCAAAATTAGGATTTATACAATCAACAGATTAAAATTTCAAGTACAGAACAAAACATGTTGCTGTGTCTGACCTGCAGAACGTGTGGAGACACTCTCTAAGCACGACGCCTTCTCCTGGCTCGATGGGCATGAGGCATATTGGACAGTCTGCCTCATACGTATTTGCAATAAGGTTTTGATTATCAGTTTCCAAAAGGTAGAGGTAGTTTCTTTCTCTTTCTTCTTGTTGAACCTTTAACATCCACAGACAGAGTAATTGAAATGAAATTACTATTTTTTATTATTTTAAATGAAATTTAATGAAATTACAAAGTGAAAAAATTACACTTCATCTCTAGTCTCGTCTAGTCTAAATCTCAAGTCTAAATTTGGGTTTCAAATTCACATCATTTTTTGTCTCATAACTTTGTATGTGATATACAGTAGGTAGATAAATGAAACGTTCAGGGTTGAAAGACACATTCCAGCTCTACTGAACACTATTTAGAGAATTGCCATGTGAATTTGGGGTCTCACAACATCAAGTCAACTTTGAAAATTTTTAATTGTGATTTTCTCTGCAGCCAATAACAGGCATCTATATCTTTGGAAATATGCAAGTTTGATAAAACAGAGCTATGACCAGTTTAATGCCTCAGATAGCACGATTACCCTGCATTAATGATTTGTTGTTAATTACAAGAAGATAAAAACTTGGAAAACTTGACTTTAGGCAATCTTGACCGCACATACTGTATCATCATGTGAGACAGCTTATTGGTTGATTAAAGCCAGGTCAATTAAAAGAACTCATCTTTATCTACATTTGATACTAAAACTTCTAGCCATGAATCCTACAGCATCAAAAAAAAAAACTTTACAAGAGTAGCCGATTATCATCCTCTCTGTGGTGTTTCCATGTATGAAAAAGAAAGCAACATAAAGTTAACGTTTTTATTTACACACCAACATTTAATATGATCATTTTGAATTCATATTCAAACTGGTGACTCCACCAGTGTTGCAGGTCGGCCAATGTTTCTGCCATCGATAACAATGCATGATTGTACAAGTTCAAGAGGATGACATGCAACCTGACTTCATAAGGCACAAAAGACCATCATCAAATGTACACTGTCCAAAAAAAAATTAAAGGAACACTTTTCAACCAGCATGTAGAGCATCAAGTTAATTAAACCTCTAGAATATCGGTCTAGTCAGTTAACTGGCACAGGGGACTGTTAATCAGTTTCAGCTACTTTGGTATTAAAGAAATAAAGAACAGGTGAACTAGAGGGGCAACAATGAAACTTCTCCCAAAACAGGAAAGGTTTGACAAGTGGAGGACACTGACATTTTTTCCCTCCTCATCTTTTATGACTGTTTTTCACTAGTTTTGCATTTAGTTAGGGCCAGTGTCACTACTGATAGCATGACATGATACCTGGACCCTACAGAGGCTGCACAGCCAGTCCAACTGCTCCACACACACATCCATGTGTGCCATTGCCAGAAGGTTCGAGCGTCTGCCTGCACAATGTCAAAAGCCTGGAGGAGATTCCAGGTGACAGGCAGTGGGGCTCTACGAGAGCTGGACAGGGCCGTAGAAGGCCCTTAACCCACCAGCACGGCTGGCATCTGCTCCTTGGCACGAGGAGGATGAGCAGGATGATCTCCAGTCTGAACCAATTTACTTGAAACTTACCATAGTTATTGGCCACTTTAATAAATCCATCCTGTTCATATTAGTTGACAAGATGGGATAGATTGTGCTAACGTGTTGAAAAAAAAAAAAAAAAAAAAAAACACTTCAAATTCTGCTGCTGCATTTTGTGGCTATACGTTTTAGTGGATATCTTGCAAATGCGGGCGATCGAACAAGCTCATAAAAACTAAGGAATGCTACAATTTTTTTTTATGATTTACAGTAGTATTTATGATATTTTCAAGTATCATTACATTT
The DNA here is from genome assembly GCA_029823295.1 of Pseudamia nigra. Lineage (NCBI taxonomy): Eukaryota > Metazoa > Chordata > Actinopteri > Kurtiformes > Apogonidae > Pseudamia > Pseudamia nigra. Next base: position 12,318 of record JAQQAE010004974.1, on the reverse strand, counting down.
TTACAGATACTTTCAAAAGAGCTACTTCACTGTTACCTGTTCATACTGCATCATGGCCAGCTGCTCCTGCTGCATCCGCTGAATCTCCTCCGGATCAGGTTGATAGATAGCCGGCACCTCATAATCTTCTGGCCTTTCTCCACTGCACATCTCACAGCCAGGCCGAGTAGGTTTATTCACATATGTACATAGAGTACAGGCCCAGCCCAGCTAACACACAGAGGCAAAGTGTTAGAAAACCCCTTGATACACACTAGTAGGACGTGTTAACATGCTCAGTCACACTGGAGGCACTAGACATAATGCAGAGCGTGTTTGCTTACCCGAGGTTTTGGAGCCACAGTGGGTTTAGTCTTTGGAGGATGAGGAGGCATCTTTTCACCTCCGCCAAGGCCTCTGGGGAAAAGCTGCATCGTCTGCATTGACTCCATGATACCTGTGACGAGATTATTGTTCAGTAAAGGTGTTTTATTTGATAATAGTTTGAATGAGCTATTTGGACAAAATCTGCATCGTGTTCTACTTAGACAAAAGGTCAGTTTAATGTTATGTTTAGATGACATTCTCAACTGATGGGATGGAATCCAATTATTCTGAGTCACTAAGTATGTGATAAAAAAAAAAAATAATCTATATAACATACAAAATAATCAATATATGCAAGTTGTATTTCTTTTGTCTGATGTCAGACTGTTGCCAAAATAATGCATTTACCTCAAGAACAAACATATTGCTCATTTCATTGATCGTTTATTGTATTGCCTTTGTTCATTTTGTTAATTTTTTTTTCCGTTCACAGTCCGAATCATTTTACTGATTTTGTTGTTAATTTTGTTCAATTCTTCATTCCTTTTTGTGATTTTTTTTCATATTTCTCTCTGGATAATTTGTTAATTTTTTTTTGAGATTTCTTTTTTGTTGACTACGTAAAAAGTTTGGTTATTATTTTGTTATTATTTCATGATTGTGAAAGCAGCAATGAAAATATTTGCATATTTTGTTTGAAATATTCTCAGATTATACATAGCTTTATTTGTTGATATTTTTAAAAAAAGGCATTTTCCAGGTTTAAATTCTGTAAACGCACATATCTGTGTGTGTGTTGCTTGTTGCCCTCCCTCTACTCTTTTCTATTATCTCCTTTGTCCACAAACACAGCTGGTCAAATCAGATTGCTGCGTACACAGAACTCTACAGGAGGAAAGATTTTTCTATCATCCCAAGCATGTTCAGTAGGGTTTCTCTGCATATCATCTTTTTTAAGGTCGCATTTGTTACGGTTGATTTGTAAAACCCCTAGAGGAAATCTTGTGTCACGATTGGTGGCAGATAAATACAACTGAATTGAATTGACTAATAGCCTAAAGAACAAATCATACATTTGGCTAATTTAATTCTATATTACTGGGCTGTGTTTTGTTGACCACTGGAATATGCAAGTCACAAGTCATGACTAGTTTAGAACCACCAGGTTACAATGCCCAGTGCACAGTGTCTCAGTTTAGGTTTTATCTGTTGAATTTCATGAATTGCAATGAATTCACAGTGCAGGCACATCGGTTGAAGGAAACAGTGGGCAAGGAAAATTATGCAAGGAAAATATCAATGCAATATTGTTAAGCTAAGACACTTTATTCTCCCTTTAAGCAAATTCTTTGGTCGGTGAGTATACAGTACATCTCAATAGGCATAAATACACAACCATAAATACAGTACAGGTCATGCACAAGGACACTGACAGACAAACCTGACACTTAAAACGCCCAATGCAACACATGGCATCAATGCATAGTGGCCAGTAATGCACAAGGAAAATTGAGATACAGGGGGATAAACAATACATGCATAGTCTTGCTGAAATGACATCTTTATAAGTATATACTTCCTGTTCAGACCTGCTGAGCAGAGAGCTGGCAGAATTTAAGACCTAACCCTTCATTTTAGGTGTTTGTTTAAATAGCTGATTGCTTGTGGGATAAATGACTGTTTTGTCCTGCATTTTGAAATGGCTGGGTAACGAAACCTACCACCTGATGATAGTAGTTCAAAAGCAAGTAAAAGTGGATGCTTTGAATCACCTAAAATTTTGTTTGCCTTGCTGAGGGATCTCTCTTTATAAATATGTTCTAGGCGGTTTAAGTTGGTAACTATCAGCTTAGCGGCAGTGGTTACTATTTTCCTCAGTGCACTCTTTTGTGCCTCTGGCGTGCTGAAAAACCAGAAAATTATTCAGAAAGTTAAAACACTCTCCATAAAAGCACTAGAGAACATCTTGAGCATTTTGGAATCAACGTCAGATGAAATCAGCGTTTTCAGAAAATAGAGCCTTTGCTGCCCTTTCTTCTGGATCAGTTCTATTCACTGCTCCCACTTCAGCTGGTCATCCAGGACCACCCCCACATACTTATACTCAGGGACAGACTGTATGGGCTGCCCTCAGATGGTTGTCACACCTGACGTTTTGGCTCTTCTGAAGTCTACAGACATTTCTTTTGTCTCAGAGGTGTTTGACAGGAGATGAGACTTTTCACACCACTGAAGAAACTCAAATAAAACTGGGCCATTTTCTTGTTTGTCGCCTTGGAGGACGCTGACCAGTGCTGTATCATCAGCAAACTTAAAATGCCTACTAAGGTGAAATCTACAGCAATTATTTGTGAAAAGAAGAGGGGATAAAACGCACCCTTGTGGGGAGCCCATGCTGGTGATAATTTTATCAGAAAGCATGTGATCTACCTTCACCTATTGAACTCTCTAACTTGGAAAGTCAAGGAGCCAAAGGATCAGGCCTCCATCCAGTGCAAAGTCCTTGTGCAGCCTCTGAGCCAGAGCAGCAGGATGAATTGTATTGAATGCAGACGAGAAGTCAAAGAATAAAACTTTAATACATGTTTTGGGGCGCTCAAGATGTGTATGGGCAACATGTAGCAAAGTTAGAATAGCATCGTCAACCCCCCTGCTGGGCTGCACTGGCTGCCACAACACTGACATCTGAGTTGATGATTGTCAAGTACAAATAACATGTCATTAAAAATAATCTGTACAACTCTGTTCCTTTTATGTCCTAACACAAATCATTACACTTACTGTTCTAAAAAATACACTTACAGTAGGTTTCGATTAAACTGACAGCAGTAGAAGAATGTGGGCAAATAAATGACCACTTTTGGTCTCTGTTGGTATACGTTTTTGATAATTTACTTCTTATAAACTAGCATTAACAGGAAATCATGTGTGTGTGGATGTGGCATTGACCCGTTAGGAGTTGCTGCTCCTGGTCGATCTGGTGTTGCTGCCTTGTGAGCTGAGCGGCTTGTGCAGAGCGAATAAAGAGGAAAGCCTGGTCTCCACTCTGACGGACCCCATGGTTGTACAATGTGTCCTGGTCCTGAGCCAGACGCTTACCGATGACCCAACGCTGCAGCGATGGATGAAACCCAAAGTCATGACTGATCTGCAAACAAACAGCGACTTTTAAATATCATTCAGCTGACATGGGTTGAAAAGAAAAGAATATACTTCCTTGTAATTACAAAAATAATGTCTGATATTATAACCAGCACTTTTAAAATAAAGCCAGATCAACGGTGTGAAAATTGTAGCTCAAGCTCAATTTAATGCTGCTTTAAAAATAACAGCTGCATAGTACGTAAGTACATTTACTCCTTTACATATACGTCAGTATTTGTCTTTTTTTTTTTTTTTTTTAAGTACAGTACTTCTGAGAGTATTTGGAGAGAATACTTTTTACTGTTCCACAGTGAAATTTGTCTCCACATTTCAGTGATTAGTAAGTCGACACAAAACAGTGCAAATTTAGGAAACAAAAAGGAGCAAAAATAAAGAATATAAGCAAAAACTAACTAAAATCAGGAAAGTAAGGTATAAAATGACCAGAAAATGCAACAATACAGCAAATAAAAAAACAGAATTATATAACCAACAAAATTGAACGAAAACACCAAACAAAATAAAAAAAACAGCATGGGCAAACATTAACAAAATAGTCAACAAAATGATCAAAAATGAACAAAACAACTGAATAAATGGAACAATGAGAACAAGATATCAAAATAGTCATGTCATAAAAAAATTGAACAAAATAAGCAAAAATAAAACAAAATAAGCAAGAAATCTTCGAACAAGTCAAGTTTTTTTTCCTTTAAATTTGATATTAAGTGGTGTTTAACATTACATATTTTGACATTTACCCGATTCTGTATATGTCAGTGTATTGATGACAATTAAGAGGATAAATCACTTGTTTCAAAACAATAAATTCCACCTTTTTGAAATTATTTCTTTATGGGATACTCTTATTCTTATTCAAGCACTTATCTTTGTGACTACTTTTACATCTACTTGTGTCTTTATAATAAAGCAACAACACTTTTAGCTGAGTACTCTTTCCCTTCTTTGGTTATTCTAATGGCAGACAGTACAGTGTAATGTTCAAATATTTAGTACCTTTTCTTTGAGCTCTGCAATTGTCATGTGAGCAGAAACCACAACAGTGACCGGGATGTATTCTTCAGACTGGGCATCCTCTACTCCAACTTTCAACCTACAGAACAGAGTAGAACAGAGCTAATCCATCTGATCGTTAGTTGTTTTTTGGCTTGTTGTTTTTTGTTCATGTTTTTCCAGAAAGATACATTCTTACAGGCTCTGGCTGCCACAAACTCTAGAGACATCCAGATAAACCTCATCTAAATTTGTTATCATTCATAGACATGTTTTTGTGCCAACTAGTGCAATAACGAGTGCAAGATGGGACAAAGGGTATGTACAGCAAAAGCCATGAAAAAGTACAAACCCTTTCATTTATGCTTGAAAACACCTTGCTAAGGCATGCAAATTTCACACTTTCTAGCGACAGAGTAAGCTGGGACACTGCTAACGAGGAGGTACTCAGTTGAGACCATGGACTGAAATCATTAAAATATAGAAAAGTGCAGGGCTTCACACAGGCCAATAAGCCTTAAAGTCTGATCATACAGACAAAAGAACGTTCTAATGGGGAGTATCGACATGTATTAAAGGTCCAGTTGATGATGTAGGGAATTTAGCTCTTAGCTCATGGTTTGGTGCAGTCCATGTGCATGTTTGGACAGGTGACATGCCAGTCAACACAGCTTACAACCTCATACCTGTAGGTGCACAAGGTCATGTACTTACGCACAGAGTTGAAAACAGTGTTGCCTACTCCTCAGTCAGGAAAGCAGTTACTGACTCTCCTAAAAGTCACTGGAAGTTGCTAAATGATATCACCTAATTTGCATAATTGAAACATAATAAAATGTAATAAATATCAGCCTTATGCAGCTTCAACCAGCCTTCGAAACCACAGTTCGACTCTGTCTCCTATAGATTTAGACTGAGACATGAGTTAACCAGCTACTGCACATGTTTAGCTTATGCCAGAGAAGCACACACAGTGAACAAGGCAAGTGACTGAGGCTGTGTGGGTCAAAGGCAGGGATTTTTACTGGTATTTCAGTGCAATGATTTTTTTTACAGTGACTGCTTCACGCATACATGAATGATTTGCACTCTGGAGGTGGAGATGTGAACCAAAAATCTCCTGCTCTGACTGCAACTGGGACGGACTGCTGCATGAGGAGTGGGCCGTCTGTGAGTGCTGTGGGACGGTGTCCACGGCAACACCCGCTCCTTATTGAGAATAAGAATGACATGCGCTTTCAAGTCAGTCTCCAAATGTCTCCAGTAACACCAGAAAAACTTGTTAGATTTGTTGCTCACCGCTTTTTGGAAAAAGAGTCATCAGAGGGGTCTGAAAACTCGCAAAATATAGTAACAAAGTTGTTAAGTTGGCAACACTGGTTGAAAACAGTCAAAGTTATAGTTAGCACCTGTAGCTTACCTAACCACAGGATGACTGAGGAGAAACAGCCTGCATTTCAGATTCCTTCAACATCTGGTACGGTTAAGAAAAGAACTGTGAGGTTGACTGTAAGGTCACCTGTTTAATCATATCAGTCCACCACAAATGATTGGCTACTAGCTAGTTTCCCCAACATCTTTGACTAGACCTTTACCTGACAAAATATTCTACGTAAAGACTTTTAGCTTTGTTGCCATTTGGTTTTAACATTACAAAGGCAATGAACTGAACAGTTTTAGATTACACACTGGTGGCCCACTGGTGTTATACACCAATATAACATTTTTATCCTCATAACATCATGATAAATGATTTTATGTTACAACCTTGTTTCCAAAAAAGTTCAGCCACTGTGTTGAATGTAAATATAAGCAGAGGGTCATGGTTTGCTAAACACCCATATGTAAAAGAAAATCTTGACTTTTCATTGTTTTTTGTAATTAACAGTAGATTTGAAAATGTTGGCAACAAGAAATGACTGGAAAAGCTGCAGAGTGCTTAAAAAACACCTGGTCAAACAATTAGCACCCCTGAGGGTCTAAGTTTTCCCCCAAAAGACTGCAATGGCTCATAATTCAACAATTTAAGAAAAATGTTTCTCAGCATACAATTACAGAGAATTGTGGATTTCATTTTCTGCAGTTCGTAAGACATTTGAAGGCTCAGAGAATACGTAGAAATCTCTGTACACAAGGGACAAGGCCAAAGCTCAATAAAGGATGAGTCTGATCATGGAGCCCTGCATAAAAACAGACATGATTCCAGTGCATGAGCTGAGGAACACTTCCAAAAACCACCGTCAGTGAAGAGTTCATCACTGCATCCACAAAAGGCAAATTGAAACATGTAGAGGACACCATAAACCAGACCGACAAACATAGCTACCTTCTCTGAGACTGAACTCACTTAAGATGGAAAGGAAACTGCCCTGTGATCTGATGAGTCAAAATTTCAAGTTCTTTTTGGAAATCATGGATGCTATGGGCGAAAGGGCAGAATGTTAGTCCTCACTTCCCAAGTCAGCATCTGTGATGGGATGGGGGTGCATTGAAACACATGATGACGGTAACCTGCATATTTGTGAAGGAAAATGCTGAACAATACAGATTTTGGGGCAACATATGCTGCCAAACAGCCCACATCTTCTCCAGTGAAGGCCATGTTTATCTCAGCAAGATGATGTAAAACCATATTCTGCACGTACGCATTCCAGCAGCACGGCTTTGTAGTGTCATCTATTCAAAATGTCTGGCTCATTATGAAACATGGAACAAAAATGGAAAATCATTGCACTTTCAACATTAGAGCATCTGGCTTCCTGAGTTCCCAAACACTTACCAAAAAAAGAGAAAGTGCTGCAGGTTAGCATGAGCCCAACCCAACTCTTTTGAAACATTGTGTCAGCTTACATTCAATGAGGATGTCATTTTCAAAAAAACAATTTCTCTGTTTCAACATTTGACATGTTGCTTTTGTGCCTCATTTGATTAAATATGGGTTTTTAGACATTCTGTCTATTTACATTACATCTGTATCTATTTACAGTACATTACATTTTTTGCAGAGGTCTCAGCCCTTCTTATGCCAAACAGCTGTGTAAAGGTAGGCAAAGAAATGTACTTTCTTCCCTGTACCTTTAGTCTAAAATCTTCAAAATAAACATGTTGCACAACTAATCAAATTGAAATCACAGTATCAGTCTGTGCAATTCTACAATCCCGATTCCAAACTGGACTGGACAGCACTCAGAAAGCACAGACCGCCACCAAGCAGCTCATTTCCCCCTAGGGCAGATGGCCGCCTACGCTGAGCCGCTGGTTGTGCTGGAGGTTTTCTCTTCTGTTAAAAGAAGTTTTTCCTCCCCCCGTCACCTGTGGCTTGGTCTCGTGGTTCTGTTGGGTTTACTCTCTGTATAGTCATGAGGTCTCAGCCTCAAATTGTGAAGTGCCTAGAGATAATCAGCGATTATGATTGGCGCTATAATAAAAATTGAATTGAATTGAACAAATAATTACCATTATTTGTTGCCTTATAGTGTCAGATATTCCATGAGAATCCTAAATGTCACTGTTCTAGATCGCAGAATCCAGAATATTGCCAAGATCTAGATGAAACTCTGAGATACTGTGCAAAAATGCCCTCTCTCACAATGATGAAGAATCTTTAAAACATGTCTTGGATCCAGACACTGACCCAGATCACTCCAAAAAATCTAATCAATTGGTTGTTATGTTATTCCCAACGGATCTTGAAGAAGTTATCCTGTTAACAGACAGACAAATGGGACAAAAACACAACCTCCTTGGCGGAGGTAAAATGTTGGAATGTACATAAAATGTAAATAAAAAACAGAATACAATAATTTGCATAATAAACCCATTTCTCATAACCCATACTTTATTCCCAATAGACCATCAACATTATATCAGATGTTGAAACTGAGACATTTTGCTGGTAGCAGGCCAGTAACATGACTCTGTATAAAGGGAGCATTTTAGAGAGACGGAGCCTCTCACATGTAAAGATGGACAGAGCTTCACCAATCTAAACATTGTGGAAAAGTTATAGAAAAATGTTATTTTTTGAAGATCCCACGATCTACAGGGTATGATATCATTAAAAGATTTTACAGAATCAGGAGGATGGCCACGGTCAAACCTGGATGCTTGTGAGGCAGAACTGCATTAAATACAGATATTTTTGCATGTTTAAGACTGTACATTTGAGTTAAAAGGAGAAAAAAAGTTACACTTGCAATAAGAAGTTTTCATCAAATGTCATGCTTAAAAAGTGAGAATCACTGACACAAATTAGTTTCAGTGGAAACCTGCTGCCACGTCATACTCCACACATTCATTGTCCGCCCACCCACCTGATGGCATCCTGAGGGTATGCCTGGCTGCTGATGGACACAGACATGGGGATGGACATTTGGGACAGCGTCTGAGCCAGTCTGGACGCTTCCTCTCCATCTCCACTGCTAAGGGCTTGACCCAGAGACCGGGCAAGCTCCTCCGCTGGAATGAAGGCAGAGCACATACCCCCACATGATTTATTATTAATACACAAAGACAAGTTAAACCAGTGATTCCCAATTATTTTTACAGTTCAACACTCAACAGATGAAGGTGGCGTCTGCCCAAGACCCAAACCAAGAAAAAAAATCATCATTATAAACTGCCTATCTCTTGAATTTTTTTTCTACTGTAACTTAAAGTATCTTTTATGTTATTTCACCGTTACATACAAACAATAACGGGATTTATAAGAAATAATATCGTACAGAGGGACAGTACATGTAAGATGTTTTGGAGACAAAGTCAGAGAGGCTAGGTTGAGATGGTTTGGACATGTACAGAGTAGGGATAGTGAATATATCGGTAGTAGGATGCTGAGGTTGGAACTGCCAGGCAGAAGGTCTAGGAAGACCAAAGAGGAGATTTATGGATGTGGTGAAGGAGGACATGAAGGTAGGTGGAGTGAGAGAAGATGATGCAGAGGATAGGGTGAGATGGAAGCAGATGATCCGCTGTGGCGACCCGTGAAGAGATAAGAAATAATATTGCACTAGCTTTGTTTGTTTTCACCAGCAATTCAAGAAAAGTAACAAAATAACCCAAAAACAGAACAGAATAATTAAGAATCTCGATAAAACTTAACAAGATGTAACAAAGGGTATCAACAAAAATGGACAAAATAATAAACTATGACCAAAAACTTGGTTATCTAAATGCACTAAATAATCAAGAAAAAGAACAAAACATGACTATAAAGCACTCAGAGCATCATTGCACACAAAAGTAATATTCTTACATTTATTTAACCCTCATTTTTGGATTCTTTGACCATGAAAACCTATCATTAGCTTTTAAAATCAAATACATATTATAATTAGTTCCAATATTTATTCATGAAAAATAATATTTCCATAATGGTTTTCTTCTGGATCTAGCTCCGTAAATGTTGAAAATACATCAAATCCGTGGACATGTTACTGAATCAGCAGACTTTCGCTGTAGTTTAGTATCCGTTTCATGTCTACAGCTTTATTTACTGCCTTAGAGTAGCAACCCCTGTAAGTGTCCTCGTTCTGGATCACTATATCCAGAATATTGTCCATATCTGGATCACCTTTGTGGTTTAATAGAATTTATTATTCTAGGTTTTTGGCTAAGTTTTCTGGGTGTTATTTGTGGTGTTACAAGGCCCTCTCACAATGGTTAAGAATCTTTTAAAATTCTTCTGGATCCAGACAATAATCCAGATCACCCCTAGAATCTGATTGGTCCTTGTGCCATTTCTGACCTATTCTGAAAATGTCATCAAAATCCTTTCAGAACTTGTTGAGGTATGTTGGGAACAAAGAGGCAGACAAATAAACTAAAGTCAAGAAAAAAACAACCTTCTTATCAGAGGTAAATCAGGGAGATTAAAAAAAAATGAGCAAAAATATTGCACATAATAAACAAAATTTAATCAAATAATTTTGAAAATAAGAAGTAAATAAATTTGAAAATAAAAAGTAAATAAATTGAACAAAATAATCCACAAACAAATGTTCAAAATGAATAAAATATTCAACGCAATGAATTGAAAAATGGAAAGGAAATGATCAAAACGACAAAATAAATAAAATACCAATTAATAAAATAATCCATAAAGACTATGAAAATAAATGCAAAATGAACAAACTAATCAAGAAAAAACAACAATGTTCAAAACTTATCAAATGAAAATCAACAAAAATAGTCAAGGTAATGAATAAAAAACATAATTAGAAAAGAAAAAAAAAGTTTAAAAAAAAAATCAAATCACCAATATCAAAAAAATTAACAGCAATAATCAAAAACTGAAAATAATCAAAAGAAACAGGAACATAAACCAAAATAACTGCATAATAAAACACATGAACAAAATAATGAATAAAACTGACAATAACAAACAAGGTAAATGAGAAAATGCACAAATCAAACAAAATAATCACAGCGAAGAACAAATATAATCACAATAATTAAGAAAATGGGAAAAAAAATCATAAATGAAAAAAACGGTAAAGAAAGGCAGCGTTACGGTTTAGTTTAACCCTCCTGTTACGTTGCGGGTCAAGCTGATGCATTGTAAAGTAAAAAAAAAAAAAAAAAAAAAAAATCCAAGTAAAAGAAAAAAAAGGAGTATTTTTCAGCATATAACTTCTTCTACTTGGCTTAATAACTGTAATCAACACATAAAATTCATTTCTGGTTCAAAAACAGTGCTTAAAAAGTTTACCAATGCAAATACCCCTGAGTCGTTTTATGAGTGATTTTAAATCACTGGGTCGATTTGAAAAAAAGAGGTGTCTTGTGTTAGTTTATCAACATCACTCCATAAAAAGAAAAAAAAAAAAAGAAAAATGTCAATAAATATCTGTGATTATTATACTGGAGATTGAAATGTTTAGTAATGGAGCTAATAATGATATGTAAAGACTGTTTATAGGAATGTATTGTTTGTGACACTTTTGGATAATTAAAAATGCAACCGGAACATCACTGCTGTTCCCGAGAAACGAACGTAGCCGGTTGAAACGAAGCCTCCGTATCTCATTTACACTTATGCCCACATACACGGCGAAATATAACACAACTACAAATCAGTGCGAGTCAGAGGGATTTATTAGAGCGTCCTAAAAGTGACGTTTTCCTCATAAGTTTACTTCTTGTCTCACCTTCCTCTAAGTTTACTGCGGGAGCCGCTCGAGAAGCCATGATCACACCTGAAACGACATGAAAACAAGACAGTTGACAGATGACAAACCGCAGCTACGAAGCTAAAGGCTAATCAGGCAGTTTCTGTCGAACCGGCGGCTGCTGCTGTTTCCACATTCAGACTCTTCAGTGGAACTTCCTGCTGTCGGTCAAAACTCCACAGTCCTGTGCAAAGTGAAATGTTTTCCTTGTTTTGTTCCGTAAAGCAGCGGACAACTCCTTGCTTGTGTCAGGTTTAAATGAAAACGAAACTGACTCCTGTTTCAGGAAGACTGTTGAAACGGGTCGCGTGAGGTGCACTTTGACTCCGCCCCTTTTAGCCTCGTGTTTTACTTTTTTTCTTTTATCTTTAACGAGGCTGTTTCCCGTAGAGATACTGTACATGTGATTCAATCTGAAAATACGGAGTGTATAAATTTTTTTCATGGTTCATCATGGTCTCAAACGTTTTATTTGGATCCTCTAATAAGTAATGTGATGGTCCATCTTTAATTTTTTGCTTCGTTATTAAAATATTACGGGAAATAATCCCACAAATGACTGCCACGCTCAGGTTTGATTGACATGTCACTATAGCAGCAGCTGCTATGAAGTTGACCAATTCAAAGCTTCATATATTCTATTTATTCAATATGTTCATAATTATACATGAGATACACTCGACTG
>JAQQAE010004973.1:0-18145 GCA_029823295.1 Pseudamia nigra | reverse complement strand
GTCTGTTACCTTCAGGTACGGTATTACATAAAATTTATACCTGTCTGTGTTTACTGTTATCATAAGCTCTTTTCTTCATTTCAATAGAGGATGGTGCTTTATGCGATTTGGAGCAAAGCTAAAACATCCTGTACCTCCTGGAGTCAGATACTGACAGTGTAGTGAGCAAAATTGCCAACAAGGTGTCTTAAGGTTAAGAATAATGAAGTGGCTTCTGAAAAAATAATGGAAATGACATGTCAGTGACCAGATTTAACATATACTCGATAATGGTGGTGTTGATGTAACTTTTCCCAACAAACTTTTTCTGGATCAAGTGTGTTGTTGGGTATTACAACCCTTCTGTTATCCTTTTTTAATCCTGGTTTGTCTCACTTTATTGACTGCATAGGGGTATTTAAATTAACAGTGGGCAGTTTTTGTTCCGCATCTGGCACTAAGTGTCTTAAACGGCTTTGTGGACATGTAAGGCAGCTGTTTACTATTCATGAGCCCTTTCATCTAAATAGCGCTGATTATCCACTGTGTCCACAAACCCACATAAGAAAAGAAAAATAATCTCTCTAACGAGGAAATGCTGTTGAACAAGGTCAAGTGAGGATGCTGTAAAGTTTCATGGCTGTTTTTAAATATCTCGTGAATGGATAAAATGTAGTGTGAGTAAATAAAAAGTGGAAGTGACATTGATTTGTGTCAAGTAAACCTTGCAAATTCCATGCCAGAATTTTATACCCTGCGTAGACTCACAAAGACAATATCATTAGATTCTTAGAAACAAATGATGGAGGTGCTCCTAAAGAGCCATGTTTTTTTAGAGTCAAATCAGCAGGACTTACGCGATTCAATTTTAAATGCACGTTCTCGTTAATGTATGACATAATATGCTGCAGGAGCTGCTTTGCCTCCTGCTGGTTGGAACAAAGCACTGATTTAATGTAGGAGTCGGAGTGATATATTTGAAAAAAATATATATAACACTGAATATTTTCATTCGTTTATAAGTATCCGAGAATAAAAATCACTGTTTCTTCCACAAAGTCTACCATGTTTGTGCAGCAGCTTACGAGAATCTAAACGGTGACTCAGGTGAGGGTGGTTGGATTTTTGACTCTTCTATACACTCCAGGGTGGAGAGGGTGACAATAAAGATACTGTAATCTGCAACTTCACTGATATACATCAATAAATCCTACACACTGTGCCTTTAAGTGGTTTTGGAATCCTTATTTCTGGTTTTATAGTTAGTTTGGTGCACTTCAGCATATGAAAATAACTGGAGTTGACTGGCTTACTGGACTGAATTTACCATGTATGTATTATATGGCACCTTCTTCTCTTTTTTCATTGTAGCTTGTGAAGAAAATGTAAGAAAATGTATGCTTTTGGTCAGTCTAAATGCCCCTGCATAAGGTTGAAGGTCAAGATTATCAAATATGCTCATGTCTTGAATCCTTTTGAATTGTTTTCTATGAAGTATATGCTTTTTGCATACGTGCAAAATTGATGTATGCATTTTCCTGTCGACTGTCCCTAAAAACAAGCCGATAATTTGCATATGGTCTTGTTTGCATTGTTGATGGGGCAGGCACAACCATATGGTGAACAGGCCTATATTTATGGTCATAATTTTAACAGCCGTACAACAGCTGCCACTGTTACATTGTGATCATTAGTCTCTTAGGAGCATTTAAATATGGTGTCATTTTGATGTCCATCAAAATGAACAAAATAAGTTCAAATCAATCACTTTACACATTTTAAGTTTGTTTTGTCACTTGTTTCATTTCATACTAGTTTATTTTAGTTACTTTTTCTTGATTATTTAGCATATCTTACTTATTTTGTGGCGCGTTTTAATTCAGACTTTTATTTTATTGTTTTCTTGATCATTTTTGTTTATTTCCATTTGCTTTCTTCATTACTTCTATTTCATGTATTTTCTTGAATATTTTGTTTGTTTTTCCTCCTTTTATGGTTAATCTTTGTGCATCTTCCTGTATAGTTTGTCATTTTTTAATAGTGTCTTGATTATTTTGTTCATTGTGGCGCATTGTCTTGACTATTTTCTCAACTTCTGTTCACTTTATTGAGTATTCTTTTATTTTATTTATCCTTTATTTAACCACGTAAGTCAGGTGAGAACCATTTCTATTCATTTCCTTAATTATTTTGGTCCATTTTTGCTCACTCTTACTGCCAAAAGTGGGTTTGATTGAAGATTTACATGAGTAATTTGATCACACAAAAAGGTTAATAAACAGAAAAAAATGAACTTTGAGACTATGCAAATTTTGACATCTTCTAAATGTGTTCTAAAAGTGTTTAAGGCATTTACAGTGAGCAATTCTATAATTTCTATATTTACAAGTGTGCAACTTTATTTATAACCATTTTGCAGATATAAATTTTAATTGCTAAAATTCCCAAATTCAAGGTCAAATTCTGTGACCATTATGTATGTTACAGTAATTTGATGAGCAGTCAATGAATCAGATCATTTAACATAACCATAACCTCATGTTTGACATATGGTCGTGATTATCGGTAGGGCACACCCATATGTTTAACCAGCCTACGGTCATGATTAGAACATCTGTGCGATAACTGTCACTGTCTGTTACAGTGTGATGATTAGTCTCTTTGAAGAACATTTAAAATAATGAGAAACAAAAAAAAAACAACTAAAATCTGGAAGAGCGCTTTTTGACATGTTGTAGGCGGTTACTACGTTCGTTGTGCATCTTAAGAAGTTGGTGAAATGCAAGCTGATGAGTTGATAATACTGTATGTATTGGTTTAATTTTAATTTACTTCAGTGCTCAACCTTATTTACAGTCATTGTGTGAGTATAAGTTGTTAAATCTCTGCAAGGCTTAATTCAAAAACATATCACCATCATGTATTTTACAGTAATTCGATGCTGCTGGATCACAGGCCAATATATCTGATTATTTACCACATACATAACGTCCTCAACCTCATAATTTGCACATGTTGATTTCAGTTAACCTTATTACCATATCACTATTGGAATTTTAATTTAGAAGTTTAATTTGAATCGTTGCTTATATTTACTGAATGACATGCCCGGTGTTCAGATATAGATCATGAAAGATATAGACTATTAATTACTAATAATAATGACATCATATGTTGCTAAAAAATGTAATGAAATGTATAGTCACAAAGAGATTTTTTTTTAAATTATGGACACCTTTAATTTCTTGTCTTAATAAGCTATGACAGCCTTGGTTTTGAATGTCATTAGGTGCTAAGTATTTGAAATGCTAATTCATTCTGAATGAATTTCAGATGTGTTGTTGCCGTTTTGCTCTATGTGATGCTTTGATATTGCTTATTATTTTTGTATTTGCTTTGTGCACTTGGTGTGCGTTCTGTGTATGCACACGTGCAGATACAATATGTGCTTATATACATGAACAATAAAAAAGAAGGAAAAAATGCACATGGTCTTAATTATAGGAAAGGCGCAACAATATGTTTAACCATCCTATAGATCTGATTATACCATCTGTACAAAAGCTGCCACTGTCACATTGTGATGATTATTCTCTTTAAACAGCATTTGGATATTAACAAAGAGCAAATAATGAATTTTGAGATAACCCAAATTTTGTATTCTGACATCTTGACACCTTCTAGATGCTTAAAACATTTATACTACATTGATAATATTGATAAGTTGGTAAATCTATTACTAATAAATTTGATTATTTGTCATAACCGTAACCTCATGCATTTGCATATCTTGATTATAGGGTAAGTCACACCCATTTGTTTAGATAGACTATAGTCATGATTCTGTACAATAAAAGTTGCACTTTACATGATAAACAGAAAATTTTAAATAGAAAAACTGAGACTTCTTTCAGAGATGTTCTACATGCTTTAGGGACTCTTCATAAATTGATAATATGCAAGCTGATGAGTTGATAATATGCATGTCATGGTCTAATTTTTGTACTACTTCTGTATTTAAGAGTGTCCATCCTTATCCATCCATCCATCCTAAATTGTGAAATCTCTATAAACCTGTGGAAACCCTAATTAATATATCACCGTTGTCATGTACTGTTACAGTAAATTGATGCTGCTGAAGCAGCAGGCAATAAATCTGATTATTTGATGTATCCATGAGTTCACAATGTGTATGTGATCTTGTTCATAGGAAAAGGCACAACCATATATTTAACCAGAATATATATAACCATAATTCTAACATCTATACAGCAGTTGTCATTGTCTGTTGCATTGTGATGATTATTCTCTTTAAACAGCATTTATCATAGTGATAAACAGATAATAATACACTTGAGAATAAGTAAAGTTGTTATTCTGACATGTTGAAATGTTTTATGCACTTATGTAGAGAGCTAAGGCTATAATCACTTGAGATGATGATATGCTGTGATTCAGATTTTCCACTGTCTTTATATTTAGGTACCAGTCCGTAATTATAATCACTTTGTCGATGTCAATCGTGAGTCAACTTGGGTTATTATTGCTCTTCGGTAGTGAGAATGGGTGAAAGAGATGGCCAGCACCACATGTATCCTCACTTCACCCTTTGCTGTGTTACAGGTACGGTAGTTACCATTAAGATACGGAGGTGAAATAATGTGCAACAATAGCCAGATGTGCAGCGTTATGATGTGACAGCATCGGATATAGGTTTGGTTTAATCCACACTGGTTCAAGAAGAGCTGTATAACCTCCTCTGATTTGTCTAGATAGCTCTTTAAACATATTATCATCTTGGACAATAAAGGTGGATGATGCAGCATCACTACAAAGTAGCTTCAGGGAGGAATTTTTTTTTTTTTTGAGGATGTACAGTACGTCATTAAAATGGCAAAATTCCTACAAATAAATATAAAAACACATTTGTCCTTTTAAAAACTTGCCATTTTCAGCATGTAATTGCAGTATGGAGGTTGTTCATAATGGTAACATACACATAGAGGAAGGAAGGAAAATGTCAACCCTGCCACATCATACTGTGTTGCAGGATGTTTGCAGTAACTTGAAGTATTTGGTGAAATTGAACAAAATGGAAGCTGGATCTTCGTCTATTAATGGAAGTGTATGGGGAACGCTGCATGTCATTCGGGACACTCATGTGCATCAAAAACTTCTGAAAATATTTAACAAATTCAACAAAAGTGAATGAAAGAGACCACAGCTGTTGAAAAATGGATTCACTCTTCATCAAGGACATGCACCAGCTCACATTTCGCTCTCGGTAAAACGGTTTCTGTGTCTGTGCCAGAAGTGAAGAAAAGAATGACAGAGGTTCTGAGACAAGTGTCTGAAGATGGGGAGGATGGGGAGGAGACTGAAGGAGAAAGACACTGACAAATGTTTATGTTCAGTCAAATTGGATTTGTCCAGCCTTTTAATAGCAATACCTTGTAAATCAACAGGGAAATCCACAAACCAGTCAGATGTTTCCTTTCCTTAATTTTTCAACATTGCAAATTAAAACTAAATACATCCAAACTGTGAAAGAACACATGGATGTGTGTAATGAACAAAAAAAAAGTATTAAACACAGAACATTTATTGAGAGCTTTGCATTCTCTCATCACGTTCATGACGTAGTCAGCTGGAAATTCTGGAGTTAATTTGTGCCGTTTCTTGTCGTCTCTATGTGCTTTAAACCATCAGTTGTCTTGTGCAGAGGAATAGCCAAATTAGTGCTTCTACAACTACAAATTCATATTATGGCATGAAACACACAAGTAAAAAGTAAAGAGAAAAGACAGTTCATCATTATGCACCTTAAGAAATGGTCATTAAATTCGAAAAAACGGAGGAACTTTGAATGTGTCCAGAGGTGCAGTCGTAAAACCGTCAGACTATGATGAATCATGTGGACCATCACAAGAAACCAAGACAAAGCGCTACCACCAGTGCAGATAAGTTTATTAGAATTACCAGCTTCAGATGCCGCCAATTTAAAGCACTGTTTAGTCACTTTGGTGTTTGTACTTGGGAACAGATTCAAAGTTGTTGAGGTTTTTCAAACTGACTCACTTTCATTTCTTAAAATAATAATGGACTGTCTATTCTATCCAAATCCTGAGTATTTCTTGCTATAGTAAAGATTTGTACAGTAGTTGTTGTGGCACTAATAGAACTCCGTATCCTTCCTCTGCAGAAAGTACCTCATTGTCTAATGCATGTTAAGGAGGCATGAAATGGCACAAATGAACTCATGTGAACTGAAAACTGGTGAATGTGATGTGTGGATGTCATGAGTGTGCAAAACCACCATCAAAGCTAAATGTACAGTAGCTACTTTGGACAATCTAAAATACATATAATACATGTTCTGGATTCCATTTACGGCATAATTCCATACAGTTTGAATGTCTTCTGTATTAACATGCAATGTTGGAAATGATAAAAATAAATAAAAACTGCTGAGTGAGAAGGTGTGTCCCAAGTAATTACCTTTTATTCATAGCAACAGTGAGTTGTATAGAAATAAGACCATAAAATGCCTTCATTAACCAATCAGAGTAGAGTATTTACAACACAATAAGATTAGATTATCATTAATTATTCAACCATTATTACTGACAGTCAAATGCAACGGGTAATAAACTATACACAAATCATAAACAGGAATTGGCATGTGTATTTTTACATCTTGTGACACATTTAGCATCCATTATGAACGTGTTATGCAAGTAGCACCTGTGCATTCCCATATTTCTAAACGTGTGCTAATGCACCACTCTCTGCAGTATGACAGGGAGACTTCCAAATGACACTCAGGTTAATGGTTTGTATTTGCGTCTTTTTAAATAGCAGAATAAGTGGCTCGGGGTCAGGGATTCTTTTTAAAGCTGACTTAAAATATGAAGATCCCCGAGGGCCTGTGTCCTGGGAGACACCGGAGCTGAAATGACACATTGTGCCTACAGTGGTGCGATTCTGCTAAATTACTGTCAGGATGGCTGTGAATGTTTTAAGACACCTTTTACACAGAACGTGCTACTCAGCGATTCGAGTATCTAGGCGGTACATTAATAAGTCACCATATAAACTGCATAAAAAAACATGTGTGGTGTGATACATTGACCATGTGCTCACTGGGATCTTCTCTCCGCAAATATTGGAAAGCAAAAGCGCAATAGCAGTTCATCATTATCATTTCCAGGAGAAGCAGTATTAATATCTCAGCACTCACGCTCCACTTGCTCTTACTTCTCCTCTAAAATTAAATTAGGAGGCCACTGAAGTGAGAGACAGTGTGGATGAGCGATGGGGGCTTTGCTATCAGATGTAAAAATCAGTAGCCTCGCCCCTCTGGTGGCTGTTGAAATATGATGAGCTAAAGTGGGAAATGGGAGTAAAAAAAAGGAAAAAAAAAAGACGGAGGTAGCCAAGTCGCTCGCAAACGAAGAGAAAATATGTAGAAATTGTGCTCTCAGCACACATGGCAGCCTTTCAACCCGCAGCACCATCATTGGAAATGCATTAGAGGTGTCACGGCTGTATTTACAGTAGGGTGGCTGCACTCGTCAGAATGGAAACTACCTGTGATGGACTGATGAATAATGCATGAACTTACAACATGACAAAAATCTATGTCACTTAAAAGAACACTCTCTTTCCAGTCAAGTGGAACGATTGAAATAAACTTAATTTTACTTTGCACTTAAAACACGGCCAACGGAATAATCCGAGTTATGTAGCGATGCAAATAAGAAAGAGGATGCGTTTTCATCAGATCACACGTTTAGTAGTGAGAAAGCCGTCACAAAGTGTTCAGCATCATCCCTGAAGTGTCGGCAGCCAGGAGCAGCCTTCAGATAAAGCATTGCTTGACTAAATACCTATCCACAGTTATCTTCTTCTGCTAAGTTTCAATGGCAGGGGCTGTCAGGACGTCATGGTCTTGCTATGGATACAAAGCTTTGTGACACAAGACAGGCAATCTCAGCCACAAAGGAAGAGACGAGAATAAAAATACACGTTTTGTGTGCCGACACTCCGCCCGTGTTATCCCTCCATCCGTGCTAATACCGTTTATCACATTTACATTTGCATGACTCTGGAAGAAAAGGACGGAAATTAAAAGACCAAATAGGAGCTTAAAAGACACTCTGTACTTTGTTCCCTAAACTGACACCTTACATTATCTTCTCGCCATGTATTTATATACACGGCGAGTCAGAAGTTTGGACACACCTTAAACAGTTACAAGAACAGACCAGTCCATGAGAGGCTATCTGAGGTGCTGTAAATTGAAATTACCCGCCGCAGCGGGTAATTCTGGTAACTTATCCTCTGTAGCGGAGGTAGCTCCTGGCCGTCCTCTACTGGAAAGACACTGGATCAGTGTCATCAAACTCAATGTGGCCACTTTGTACAATGTACAATACAAAACATGCCCTGCGTTGTTGACCACATTGTTGCATGTTATATAATTCCATACGTGCTGTTTTGCAGTTTGTCTTCAGTATTGCTGTCAGGGAAATCTGATTGATGTGCAATGGTTCCCGACCCAGATTTTTCAGTCTTAATGTCATCCCGACAGAAATGGTGCCGATTCAACATGTTGACTCGCGAGGCGACCGAACTCACAGAGTTGAGTCGGGATCAGTCGCGTACCTCGATGTGCAGCCGGTCTAATTCAACGATCAGACGTACAGCATAAAGCTCACAGGCAAATAGCTTTGGTGTCACTGGTCATGCCGGTGTGTGGGTTTAGAGGATTTGGTCGGGTCATGACCTCTTCTATTCCAGTGGAGGATCTGGGGCCTTCTTAAGCATCCACGTCTACTTACCGTTGGTCTGCAGTGGCATCAACAAATCACTCAATAATACCTGGTATCAACATGGAGTTTTGTAACCAGTGTTAAAAAAACTCATGATATCAAGTATTAATATACAATGCTGAAAATAATTTTTTTTTTAAATAGAAAAACCACTGAAGGAGAAGGTGTGTCCAAGCTATTGACTGGTATACACAGTATGTTGCCATGTTAAGATTAGGACTTTTTCCTCTGTAGTTGTCATGTAATGTTGCCTTTAAGTTGGAACATAAAAGAAAACACTGTGAAAGCAAACCCTACTGGAAGCCTATGCTTTATCATTTATTCATATGCTATCATTTATTCATGATAATTTGCCTATAGGTTCATTTATCACCTAGAAACAAGATGCACACATTTTTACTTAAAATTCAGCTATGGCTCTGTATTTCAGTTGAACTTGAGGGTAAAATGCAAGTGGAGAAAAAAACAAAAAGGCCTAGGTGATAGAGGTACCTGTATCGAAAAAACATTTTTTGCACCATCTGGGCTGGCTGCTGACTTTAATCCAAAATGAAACAAAATGGCTTCTGGAAATAAGCTTTTTGTGACTTTCTTGGCTGTATATGTCCCCCGGGTACCGCATTGGTTAAGTTGTTTTCAACACCTGAAAGTTCAAACAGAGGGTCACACTTTCTTTTTTTTCCCTTTTTTAAGTGGATTAATACATTCTGTCCTGTCTCTTTATACTTGACGCTGATTGGTCCTAACCCGGGCAACAGCGATTGTTTACACGTGGGCATATCTGATGTAAGTTTAAATTCTGGATCTCCCTATTGGACCTGTTAGAACGGAAGAGGCCACTTGGATGAGCAGCAAAACATCTTCAAGAAAACACATCAGTCCAGTTTCTGAAATAAAGAACCCACAAGTCTGATGTTATAATTCCAAAGATTTGTTTTCCTTTCTCTTTTGTTTGTGGTAACAATAGTAAGTTTGATCTGGACCAAAACCACCTCTTTTGGTTCAACTAAAGATTTGCCCGACACTCAGTCAGTTTACAACACCTAAGATACTGAACTATTGCATCATTATTTAGTTCGACTAAACTGGGCTTTAAAAGTACATGTAAACCTGTTAGTTGGATGGAATCGAAGTTTTAAAAGTCGGACTAACACACCCAGATAATGCAGTTAAAAGTCGATCTACTCCTGCATGTATACAGACCCGTCAGACTGGATTAAATGAAAAAAAAATGAACAAAAATAAGCAGAATGATGAAAAAGAATGTGAAAAAATAATAAATCACAAAAGATTAAGGCAACCATATGCTAAATAATCTACAATTTACAAAAATGTATTCAAATAATAAAACAAATGAATGGAAATGTATAAAACATGACCAGAATATTAAATTAAATTAAGAAAAAAGTCAAGTAATGAATGTAAACATAAAAATGAACAACAATAAACAAAAATAATGGGCGAAATAATCTGCAAAAATTAAGAAAAAAATCACAAAAAATAATCTGGGAAATTAACTAATATTCTCAAAAGTTAATAATTTAAAAAATGAAAAAACACAAACAAAATAAACAAAGAAATGTCAAAAAAGATGACAATAAGAACCAAATTGGTGTTTTCAAAGCTAAAACTTGTCATGTCGTGGTACTGTATGTGAAAGGTTTGTTTTTTTATGTGGCTCTAGACATTTTTTCTTTCTATCCAAAAATGTCTCTTTCGATTGTAAAAGTTTGCCGACCCCTGCTCGTGACCACTGAACCGCATTTGAAACCACTCTCAACACCGGACTCCTGGTGGAACCCGACCAGACCGGCTGCTGAACATACCCTTACCCCATCACTTTTGATGTTTTAGATTTAATCACGTATGTTAGAACTTAGAGTGAACTCAACATCAAAGTGGAAAGTAAAGAGTCTTGAATGGCAGCGTTGACAACCGACCAAACTTACCATTACAGTAAATGTGCTTCTGGTACACATGAAAGTCCCATTATTCATGAGTTTTGTGCTGAGGGTCTTTAATCATCACCCATCACATTCTGACACTTTCACACCTCTTACACAGTTATTACCGCTCTGCTCATTCTCGAAATCTGCTTATGGTATTTATCTTTTCTCCTACGTTCTTCTTTCTGTTGAGTAAAAAACATTTTTTCCTCAGGCGCTGGCTGGCTGTTCAACTTTGCATTTTTGTATTTTCTGGCTGTGGCGGTATAACCTAATTTTAACATTTCATTATAAGGTGTGTGCTTCCTGGGAAAGATGCTTCTCTAAAATGCCTTGTTATCAGGAGGAGCTCCAACGTTGCTGCTAATACATGTTTATTTCCAGCAGATTTTTGTGGATACAGCTGTTTTCACTGTCTGGGACTAGCAGCTGTTTAGTTTCTGCCCTTTTGATGTGACATTTTGCTAATTTGTGATTAAAGGGAACTTGACCCTCAGCCATTCAGTGCCACAAGGGTCCTCAGCGAGCGCTGCAGCTGAACAGCACCACCACACTACAATCAGCCCATAATTGACTGTTTGAGAAAGGCTTTAATTTGATATAATTGGTTCGACTTGAACCTTTTAGCACTGCATCACAGAAGTGCCAGTGATGTGGCCTGTGGAGGAAGTCTTTACATGCTGAAGAATTGTATTAGAAGAAGAGCTTCTGCTGTGCAGCTGCTGCAATGAGTCATATATTTCCAAGATTTGAACTAAAGCTGGATGAAACATAACATAACATAACATAACATAACATAACATAACAACCTTTACAATTGTTCTTTTTAAAATTCATTTTCACTTGTTATTTTTGTATGTTTTCATGTTTATCTTAATTGACATGACTATTTTGTTCATTTGTTTGCCTGCCTTGCTGATCATTTTCTTCATTTAAATTCAAGTGATTATTTTGCTCATGTTTGTCTTAGTCTTGTAAGATTTATATATATTTTTTTCCATAATTGTGTTAATCATAATTTTGTTCATTTTCTTAGTTTTGTCATCTTCGCTGGTTTATTATATTGTTTACTCTTAATTTTATCGATTATTTTTGTTCATTTTGTAGGTTATTTGCATCAGTTTTGTGTTAACCTTTGTTCATTATGTAGATATTAATTTATTTATGTTTTTGATTTAGTGTTTATTTTGCTCATTTTTATTTATAATATGTTACTTCCATCATTGGACAAAGTCACATGAGCCACTAGGGAGGGGCTAAAGAGCCACGTGTGGCCCTGGAGCCACAGGTTGCACACCCCTGCTCTAGCTGAATAAAGGATGTAATAAGAAGAAAAAGATGCAACTTGTAACAAAACAAAACACATTGCTACAGCGTTCTCACACTTTACAGATCACTAATCCATGTTAATACGATGTTTAATGGCAGTAATATACAGGTTCATAGCACTGTCGACGTGCCTTGCCAAGAACTAATTTGTACCATTTCTAGCTTCATTAATGGGCTTAGACCATCATTTGTCTTGTGGGTACCAAATCAGTGTTATTACAATGATGCTAAACATCCAAAATATGGCAGCAAAATACAGTCCATCATTACTTTAACAAATGAAGGTCAGTCATTCCAAAAAAACTTTACAAACTTTGAACGTGTCCCCAATTGCAGTCACCAAAAATCATCAACTATTATGAAACTGGCTCCCATGAGAAATGTGCCGAGTGTCTGAGGTGAGTAATTGTATCAGCAGGTCGTCCACAAACCAGAGGCTCCATCCCTGTCATCGGTGACTGTGGGGGTCAACGAATAATGGATTCAACGCAAGTGCTTTGGGTTGACTGGGGTGTCATGAAAGGCACTATAGAAATCCAATCCACTATCTATTATTATTATTATTAATATTGATAATAATAATCCACTTCTCCTCTGCAGCAGAGGTATATGCAGCTCTTGATCTTCCTTTCCTGGGAGAGTCCTCACGAGAACCAGTTTCATCATAGCGTTGAATGATTTTGGATGATGTTGGACACATTCAAACTTCTTGACATCTTTCAGATTTACTTCTCTAAACTAATGATGAACTGCCTGCTTCTTGTCACAATATAGATTTGCACAGTAGCTGTGGTAGCACTAACAAGGCTATTGACTTTGTACCCACCCCGCCACTGCACAAGACGACTGACGGACTAAAGCACACTAAGAAGGCAAGAAATGGTACAAATTAATTTTTGACAAGGCAAACTTGTCATTTGAAAGCAACTCCCTCATGAATTGGACTATGAGTGTGAAATGCTGTCATCAAGGCTAAATACTGTATGTCTACTTTGTAGGGTCTAAAATGTAAAATGTTTAGCAATTTTTTGTTTAAGACATAATGCCATACATGTTCTTTCACAATTTGGATGTCTTCACAATTCATGTACAATGTTGAAAACAACAGGTATAAAGAAAAAAAAAAACACTGAAGGAGTTTACATTTTAATGCTGTACTCTAATAATCACCAATGAAGCTCGGGGTGGTGCCGATCACAAGATAGCACGCTACCCGATAATTATAAAAGCGGATCAAAAATGAAAATTAAACAAAGTACTCAAGCTGTGGTGATGAGCTGCTACCCTTCATGTGTCATACTAATTTCAATGTGATAAATAATTGATAGCCATCAGTGCTGTTTTTCTCTCCGGAGAACATGAGTTTATGCCGGAGGGACCGGAGCATGGTCACCTCTAGTGTAAATAAACAAATGATTTAATTAAGTGGCAGAGGCACAGCCGTTTACCTTGAGAGAGGACCCACTGATTGAGTTTGACATGATACAGCACTGAACGAAGGCTCCAGTATTGAACGAGCGGGTAGCCAGACACTTCACTGTAATTCACCATCCCTGCAAAAAAAAAAAACACACACAGACACATTTACTCATGAGAGTTCAACCTCTGGTGTGAGATAAAAGCACGGCATATATGTCTGTAAAACTCAACAGAAAAACTGTAATATTAATGTGTTATTTACTCACTCCTCTATACATAAGAGGAAATTGCAGTCCTCGGTGGAGTTACGTAGATCAAAGGGTGGCCCTACATCGTATTCTTCTTGTTTACTTTACCTTAACAGCTACGAGAACTATTTAATACATTTAAATATTATTATATTAAGATGACAGGGGAGAGATGAAACTAATGTCTGTGGTGTTAGATCAAAGTGGAGACTGATTCCTCTGCAAGAAAATGCAGAAAACAGCCACATTTACATGAAATATGTTCTGAAATAGTGATACAGTCGAAGGCAGGTTAAAGTGTTAGATGAAAGCAGAAGCAACGTCTCACTTGAAAAAGCACTCAGGAATATTTTCATATCAATCGTACACTACGAAAACCAACTTTGCCTTTGAGGAAAGTTTGTCGGACCTGCAAGCAATTCTCATTTTTAACATGTTCCATTTTCAGTTTGTTTCTCACAGACAATTATCAATATTAGATGTTCAGGTCCTCGAGAAAAATGGAGTAAAGCCTGAATATAAATCTCTTCTGTGCTGATTGTACTCTGTAATAAATATCCACATGAAAAATGTTCCAGTGTCCATAGACAGTGGTTTTCTCTTAGCCAACACGTCAGTCTATTAAATAATTTTTTTAAGTCACACATATGTTCATTCACAAATATCCTTCACACACAGTGGCCAATGAAGCTTTATTTTTATCAGACACATGCCTCTTTTTATTCCTAGTTAAACACACCAGTCATCACCTTCGAAACAGATTGAGCAATAATGTTTTGAGACGCACTTTACAAGAATAAATCACATTGTCATGATCGTTTCAAAAGAAGAGGTAAAAATATTTTATTCCAACTTCATGTGCAACGGTGTGTGTCTACAGAAATGAACCTGCGTGATGAAAACAACACTGACCTACAAAGGCAAACAGCAGTAACTCCTTTCAGAAAAAATACTGTGTCGATTTGGCAGTAACCAAAACACAGGCAAAAAAACAAGTTCAAGTGGATAAGTTGCTGTGCTCTGGCTTCAGTTTTCAATGAATCTGAATAAAATAATGAAGAAAATATTCAAGAATCAATAAGGTCATACAGGACATGTGCAACAAATGAAGAATACATCCAGAAAAACTCACAAAATAAAAATATAACAAAGCTAAACATGATAAAATCATCAAAAATGAACTAAACACACAAAAAAAACAATTGATGAAAAGAATAAGACCAAATATGCCAAAACTAAGATGAAAATTGAAGGAAAACATGAAAAAATGAACACAATGAAAAATTAAAAACAAACAAACAAAAAAAAAACAAGAAATTAACAAATAAGCCAAAAATGATCAAAACAAGAACCAAAATGAACAATGCTGCACATATAATTAAAAGAGACATGTTGTGCAATTTCTGGCATCATATTTCATGTTTCTGGACCCAAAAAGATGATATAATTGTGGCTTTAAACTTCACAATCTGTCTCAGTGTTGTTTTCTTTGCTGATTTTTTTTCCATCTCTGAATCTTAGCTGAGAAAATGCTGTGTTGATCCCTTCCTTCCCTTCATTCTGATTGGCTGTTTGTTTTCAGACAGATTCAGCTGGACTGATTTTGTCCCTGAACTGACTGTTTTGATACTGCAACATTATTTTAGGCCCAAGTAATATGCTCTATCATCTTAAAAACCAAAGAAACATGATATTTCTCATATCTCCTTCAAAGAAATTAAGAAAATAATCAAGAAAATCAGTACAAACTTTAGTCTTTGTCTTTGGAGGGAAGTACTTTGGTTCAGTAGGGGGATTTGATTTTGATTTTGTTAAGTACTATTTAAATCCAAGCCTCCTGCTCCCAAACTGAATTTTGCCATGGAGATTTTGTGTTATTTTTTCCTGGCTGCCTAGTTGTACATCCACATCAAAAGATAGAAAGATGTCCTTCCCCTCGTTTACAGCTCACTCTATTACAAATATCGATTTGGTCTCATTCGGTGTCAGTGCTTCATTCCTGAAGAGATCAATACTACCTTCTATCACCGCTGCCTGAAGAAATCACCCATATACAAATGTTTTCCATTTTGATGCACTGCGCGGTCTATCAAATGTTACAAATACATCTGAGCCTATTGACCAATGACCTGCCATCTTGTCCATGGTGACATATCATCACTGGTAGATAAGTTACAACATAAGGCCATGTAAATGAATCAGCAGCGCAACGTGATGCTGCAAGAACATCCATCATTTGCGACCATTGGAAGTGGAGGTTCTGCTGTATAGGGCTCATTCAGATACTCTTTGAAGCATATAAAGGTGGGGCATAGATTCTGAGGAAGAGCAGTGAATGATATAGCCTCACTATAATTGGATTTAATTAACATCTATAACCCTAGTCAGGTACTTGAAGGACTATTGAAATAGTAACGGAAAGGAGGTAAAGCAATAATTAGATAATCTGGCCTAATCAGCGGTATTGCCCCGTCTATTTCTGAGTGAATGCAAGATCAGGCCTTTAACATTATCACTTATATTGAGCCATAAGCAGGGCTTCAGACCATACATCATCTCATCTCCCATGGCAACTGACAGCAGTGTCACGCTGCAGCAGTGGGATTACAGCCATACATCACTGTGACTGCCCCCACTGACTGTTCACAAGCACGCAGAGAAGGGTTCTGGATAATGCCGGTGGCTGAGACACATGCCGTGCAACCACAGAAGAAGAGGGCGGATGGAGGATGGAAAAGGGAGCATGTGTGAGAATTATGGGTGAGAAAAAGAGAGGAATATATGCGTGTATGACAGAAAGACAATTTATTCACGGTAACACAAACACCGGTAAGTTACTGTGGTCAGTCAAGGTTTTCAGTAAATATATATCAAAATAATGAGGAAACTATTCGAGATAAGCAGTGAACATAGTACAGTGGTACCCCATCATACCAGCGCATCGTCATACGACAAAATCTTGTCCTGTCACGCGAGCAAAAACTCATGGTATCAGTAAAATAGGTCCCGAAAGGAGTGTGTGCTACTCACCCACCACATGGAAATGTAGACGTGAAACTGTTCGTTCCAGCATTTTACATTAATTGAGAGTTTAGTAGCGTTTTTCCTTACCTTTTGTCTGCGTCTTCCATAGCTCCCTGGATCCTGGCTTCAGCCTCTGTGGTCTTGACCTGTGTTTCCTCCAGTTTGTGGCTGTTCCCATCAGCCTCCTTCTCTGTCTGCTCTGTTCCATAGCTCCATACGGCTTCTGCATTCTGCCATCTCTTTTCTGCTTGTGCCTCAATAAACTCTGTTAACTTCTTTTCTTGTCTTCATTGACTGTCCCGTGGCTGTGGCTAAGTGGCTAATAAAAGTAGCAGGCTGTGTTGCATCATCTCCATGCACATCACACACCAGATTTGCATTGTCGCACCCACTTAAAGCAACAGGCACTTGCTCTGTAACAGGAGTTTTCGTGGGTCTTGGAACAGATCAATTGGTTTTTTATGTATTCCCATGGAAAAACCGGTCAGTCTCATGACTTTTTCATATCACAAGCATGACGCCGGAACAGATTAACCTCGTGTGATGGAGTACCACTGTAATTCAGAAAAAAAAGCAAAATAATAAGTAAACTTGAAAATTTCATGGACATTTTGAGTGCATCTGCTACTTGTGGCAGATTTGGTCCTAAATTTTAGCACGCCCTACATTCCAAGACAGAATCTGAGAATTATTATCAAGAGAGAGAAAGTTCAGTTTAACAGACACAGGGACCCTTATTGAGAACATTTCAGCTTGAGGTTACTCCTCAAACAGAGTCATTTGTGTCGCAAACTGTTGCTCATCAAAATCTTTTCACCAGGAGTGAAAAAAAACTTATGGAAGTGGAAATAGATTAAGAAAGACTGCAGACAAACAGTAGACAGTATTTTGACAGTCTGCGTGTTCTCCATACTTGTCTGTCAGTTGTTGTTTTATAGAGGCTTTTATTTTGCTTAGTCAGCAATCCTACTAATAATAAATGTGTTGGATTATAAGTTCCTTCTATGCAAATGCAATTAATACTAGATACTTCAGCACCTTGGACAATGACATAGATTATGAATCTTCTGTCACTGACCATGGGGCTAAAGAATCTATGACTAGTTGTCTGTGTCACTGTCCATGGTGCTAAAGTGTTCATCAGCGTAGTGTGTCGCTGTCTATGGTCCTGAGTTGCCCATATTCCTAGTCTGTCACTGTCCATGCTGGTAAAGAATCATTAATGACACACATTTGAATGAATGAATGAATGAATGAAACTTTATTTATAAAGCACTTTACAACAACAACGGCCTTGAATTGTGAAGCGCCTAGAGATAATCAGTGATTATGATTGGCGCTATACAAATAAAGATTGATTGATTGA
>JAQQAE010004972.1:0-18146 GCA_029823295.1 Pseudamia nigra | reverse complement strand
CAGGCTGTTTATCAGACTCATTGCAAATCAAGACTAGCAGCTTTGCTACAAATAATGCACATTTTGTTTTAGCTTGTCAGCTTAACAGCTTGTTAATCTCATTATCTCAACTATTGTGCTGTGTTTATGTAAACATAGCGACAGACTTCACTTGTCATGTTGTTTACATGTGGGTTGAACAAGCGGAGATGAATAACTTATTAACTACCCACTCATTAAGGTTTTAATGTTCGTCACTCACCAGTCTCCCTCTGAACACGTTCACTCCCTTTCTCTGTGAAAGAATCAGCAGCTCTGTGCTGCCACCACAGATTGGGCCAGAACACTTTGAGGATGGGGGGGTATGTTTCAACAGTTATAAATGTCAAACAATGTGGCTTGAAGTAGTATGACTTGTATCATGCCTTCAACAAATGTTACTATACTATTTGAATGAAAAATGATTTGGTTTACAATGTGATTTTTGGGGGGGCAGGGGGTCCGGACCCCCCTGTCCCTCCTGGGATTTACACCCATGGTTCAGCGCTTCATGTACAGTAGCTCTGTGAGCAAGCTGACGACCTGCTCTACTTACACACGAAGACACTAAAGACCCTCAGTAAATGAGAGGCCACAGATACAGTAGCATTTAGCTAACAAGAGTGATTATACTTTTAGTTAAGAAACATCAACTTGAATTTGGATTGTAGACATGACAAAAGTATCCGATCAACAGACTTGACCATTGCAATTACTGTATATCATTAACATAAAAGTGTTTACCAAATAGCGAGGCAAATATTTTGTGGATCCAAAGAAAACAGACCCCTTCAAAATCAATTTCCTTCAAAATCAAGCTAGTCTTGATCTCAAAGGTTAAACCATCTAATGAAGTCCTGAGAAGGGAGGGCTGCGTGTATCCTATATTCCTATTAATTTTTTTCCAATATTCCTACTGCAATATTGGATACACTTACACTGTCTCTATGTGACAAGTGAGTAGTTTGGAAATAGTGACACAGCAATGGAACAGAGTTACGACTTGATCTACCACTGCTCGGTGTTGTTATGTGTAATAACAATAGGGGATTTTATCAGAAACTATACACTTCACATCATCTGGTAGGCAGTATCATACCTTATTTATCAACAGAATCTGTGTCTAATACATTTTAAGTTAGAAAAGATTAAACTTGCCCCGTCTTTTGTGATTTTTAACACACACTGACTACCGGTACTCTACTGCAGTTTTTATACAGAAAAATCTCAAACCGGTCCTCTACCAAGATGGTGATTGTGCTGGCTGATACGTCCACCTTTCCTCGCTAGTGTTTATTTACAGTATCTCTGTGGGAGTACCTACCTCGAAGCAGGGAGTCGGTTAGACCCCGTACATGGGTAATTTGACCCACAAGGGCAGTTCCTGCAGTGGAGACACACCAACCCCTCCTGTAAAATTAGCTTGATGTTCCTGCAGTGGAAACACACCTTTATTAGCAGTTGATCTTCCATGACATGAAGTTGGTTCTCCTTAAAATTTTGCTGTGGTAGCGAGAGATATTGCTATGTTTGCATGTTTTATTCATTTGATGAATTGTTCTGTTCATTTTATTGATAACTTGTTTTTAGATTATCTTGTTGATTTTGTTGATTATCCCCATCATCTATTGTCTATTTGTTAACAGTTTTTTTCACTTTTTGCTTATGTTGGTTGGTTTGTTCATTTTATTAGATTTTTTTTGTACATTTTTAATCAAAATACACATATTTTAATTAACATCTGCCTGGTTTGCTTATTTTTAGCCTATTTTACCCAGTTGTTGATTTTTATGTTTATTTTCATCATGTTTGATTTGATTTTTATTATTTTATTTTTCTTTATCTTGTTGCTTTTGCTTTTCATGCTTTTATTAACTGCTATTGACTTTGATTATTTTGTTCATTTTTAGTTTAACTGTGGAATTTGTCTGTGGATCTCGCACTTAAATCAAATTAGCAGACTGGGTTCACTCTTCATTCTAACTTTCTTCCAGTGCACTAATAGGATACTTACTGCTCCTTTGTGTTTGCTAAAAGTGTTTCCATCTAACTAGGTAATTGTTTGCTGGCCATAAATCAGTACTAAATAAAGTGTTAGTATTCTAGACATCTGTTGCTATTGAGTTGCCAGCACATAGGTCAAAAAGACAAATAGTGCATTGGCTGGACTTCTTCATGCTTTTGTTTACATGCCAAACAGTGGTGGAAAGTGCTCCTAATATTAATAACAGCTGAGTGACAAATCGTTTTGCTGTAATATCTTGGCATGTAAGTTCTGAATGCTCGGTTTGAGTGTGTCTCCTCTCCGTCACTGGGTCAGCTGTTGTATGCAGTATCTTTGACCCATCATTTTTTTAATGGACGAAGCAATGGGAAGTTTTTTTTCTGCTGCCGTCACTCAGAATAAATGTAGCTTTGTGACCATGTGCCTTCAATTTTTCCCACCCATCCTTCCGTCTCCACCACATCCAACCCAAAAAAGACATGAAGTATATATGAGGAATAATTTTTGTGATGGATGGCCTTTGCGAAATGTGGTCATTACAGCTAAGGCGACTGCTATTTTGATGCATAGATACTCTTATCGACTTGCCTGGAAATTTAAATGAGATTTGAATTTTTCATGCACCTCCAAATGGCCAGGGCTGTTAATGTCTCGATTTCCATGTGTGAGCTTTGAGGGAGCCCAAGCACAATGACAAGAAAGCCCTAGTGCGGCGCGTAATATCCAGCTAGTCTCTCCCTCTCCCAGTCACACAAATAATTTATTTTCATAAGACATGATTCATTAGGGTTTTTTTAAATTACAGTACAGCTGATAATTAATCAGGGACATATTTTCATCATGTGAGGGAACACAATCAGTTTTTGCTCTCGAGCTGGTTCATCACTCTTGAAATTGAATAAAATGTTGGCTTCATGTGCAAACTCCATTCTGTTTCATAATCATTTACTCAGACATATATTATTGTTGTCTTGCCCGCCCTCAAGGCAAAGCTTTTACTCACATTCAGCTGTGTTTGTGTCTCCTCTTTTGAACTCTCTTTTAAGTCATGACTGTGTAACACATTACCAATGCTTCATATGGAACATGTCCCTGAGATGGCTAATTAAATATTGTAGCCAGATTCGTTATCAAAAACTCTATAATTTAGAAAAAATGCCAATGTGCTATCAGCATTCTTAATTCATTCTCAGCATTGTTGTGGCTTCTCGCTGTCCATTGGTCCAAATGATCCTCATCACTGTGCTTGTTCTTTTGGCTGCAAGGTGTTTCATTTATCAGTTTGCAATGTAATTAAAGTATTCTCTGAGATTGTTTTGGTGCAACACCTCCAGGCCATTTCTCTCAACAAGGCTAAATTCCGGATCCTGTTATTTTATGGATCAGAGGAATTTATTCTAGGATAGACGGGATGTTATAAATTTTTAACCCCCTACTAATATATGAGATCCTAGTGTTCTGAGACAAGCGCCTAGAGATAATCGGCGATTATGATTGGCGCTATACAAATAAAGATTGATTGATTGATTGATTGAATTAAAAAATTGTTCTAATGAAAGTTGTCAGGCTATCCAGTGTCACTAGAAACGAAAGAAGCAAAGCACCTCCTGTTACTAAGTTCTTAATGAAATATCAGGCTTTAATCATGGGCTACTACATGTACAGATGGGGCAAATTGAAAAATAGACTTCTAAAGGAGTTGGATCATTAATTTCGTCTATATCCATATTGCCTTCAGATTTTGGCAGCTGCTGTTATCTTTCAATTACTCGTCATTGCAGATCCTCTTCTTCTGTTGAAAATATCTTCACACAGTGTTTGAGGAGTGGCTCAGTAGCTCAATATTACTTCATTGGATATACTACATGGTCTAATTAAAGTGTTTTCAACTGATTCTGATTGATTTTTATCAGCATAAAACACTGCACTAATCTAAACTAAATATAGTCATACTGTAGATTATTAAATTTGCAAATTAAATAGTTTTGTACTTCACACAGTAACAGTTAGCATTTCTGATGCTGTTGCTTTGATAAAGTATCTGTATAAAGACCAACTTACCATGCTGTCCATAGTGTGACTATCTTTTTCTAAAGCAGAGGCCCCCAACTAGTGCTCACAACCTTTTCCGAGAGCATGAATGTACATAAGAATACTGTACATTGTTTTATAACAGATTCTTCAACACAAAACTCTTTGGTAAACCTGTATAAATTTCTGTCTTAGGTGTTGTAAGAAAATATGAAGCATGAGCCATAGCCAGGTCAATAAGAGGCCTGGTTAGTGTATCAGAAAATAAATAAACTAAAATTAGATTAACAGATAAGTAGATGAACATTCCCATGAACAATGAGAAATATGTATAGTAATATAGGGTTTGGATTGCTGCATTTAATTATTTTAAATTGTTCTCATAAAAGACATCTTTGGTTAATCTGAGATCAGCCCTATGTAAAAAATGTTGCTATAATGCAGAACAGAAGTAGCTCACTGACACTCATTTTGTCAAAGTACAGTTGGAAATTGTCAGAGGTGCCCAAACTTTTCATACAACTGTAGGTCTCAGTGGAAAAAAAGATTGGAGATACATGCTCTAAAGAATCAAACAAGCATGTTTTTACAAAGTCATATTCTACACATTGGAGTTGAGAAGCTGATCAGTAGCTCACAGCTCACTGCACAATGTTGTCATTGCATCAGTCATTCTCTAACTGCATGTTACTCTGCTGACTAAACTGAACATTTAATTAATGTGATCCCTCTTAGCACACTAGTCAGTGCATTCAAAGTGGATAGTGGTGGATAAATGACTTATGCTAATGTAGCCTAAAGACTGCAAACATGTTTGTATAGTGTAAATTGGACTTGAGTAAAGAATAAATTGGACTTGATTTAAAATAGACTTTTGGTGTCAAACTTCGAGTCATGCTTAACAACACCCATTAGCCACTGTAAAATCACTGTAAACCTGATTATTGCTTTGACAAAAAAATATTTATCATGTCATAACCAACTGTTGTCTTTTTATACAGAATGTGAAGTAAAACATATTCTATGGTATTGTGTGATTGTACGTGCTTTTCCTCTGTCAGTGAGTTATGTAAAACCTGAAAGAAGCCCACAGTTTTCCTGAAAGGAGTGTCTACTCGTTTATTAATGTCCAATAGGTTATTTATACCAAAAAATAAAATAGATCTTCATTTAAACCATTTGTACAGACAGTTGCTTAAAGGGGATTCTGGGCTTTCTTGGCATAAATTTGGACCAGATGTTGAAAATAGGAACAATATGACAGGGCATTACTTATTTATTTAATAAGAAGATAACATTTGCTTTGAAACAGTTCTGGTTGTGCAGCCTCATGTCACACAGAACAACTGTGACAAGGTCTTTATGGTTGCTTGTCATCCTGTGCTGTTTACATGTCAATAGTGTTGTATTACAGAGTTGCAATGACTGTGACAGGTCCACGAGAAGGTTGGTCGATTTATTGGGTGGTATGACCTTACTGGTCATAACTGTATTTTTCGTCAGGCTTCACCCAGTCAGTCATGCTTACACATATGGATGACACGGTACATCAGTCTCTGGGGTATAAACCTGTGAACAGCAAGCAGTGACATGTGAAGTTACTTTTGTGGTTTGCCCTAAAGTTGACCTGTCAGTTCCGCCTCTGGGTTTGAATCTCCTAGGAGCAAGCATTCCTCCGCAAAAATGGATGAAAAAACAGCAATGAAAAGTGGATTGAAGAAAAGCAGATAGAAAGAGAAAGAGACATAGACAAGTGTGCCTTTGAAGAAAACATCAGGCTTCATGGCACTTAGGCAACCTCTTCTCTCCGTCCTCATGGAGGACCCATCTGAGCAGATGAAAGCTTGGGCCCCTTTGAGGTGGTGCCCTGGAGTTATCCTTGCATCCTGCATCAAGTAATTGAAAGACCTAAGAGTTGTGGGGGCTTGAAAAGAGGGATGTGGGAAGGTTCGTCTCTGGGATGAGTCATTCTTGCAGGATTGGAGATTTGTACAAAAAGCAATAAGTGACATAGAAGTTTTTAAAAGGCCAAAAAAGAGAAACAGACTAAATTTCTAATTAATAAATCATAAAGACATGTAATGTTGGGGTACAAAGATATTCTTAATGTCCAGTGTTAATCACGTTTGTATTTAGATCAAGAATCCAGTTCTCATTTTGAATGTAGCTACCATAAAATGCTGGTTAAAAATTTAAGTGTCATTATCTGCCTGAGCAAAAGAAGCAGAAAGAACATGGCTGTCATAAATGAGGAGGACAGATCTGTAGTGTGCTGATTCCGCAGTGTACCAGAGAAACATAAACAATAACATTTTATAAATACAGTATAGTTTTATTTGATAGCAGTGAATATAGGGCAGTGCTGAATGCGCTGAGTGGATCAGTGTAATCTCAGTCACATCGGTGTCTGCACACTATTTAATCCCCTCTTGCTTGACATTTAACATGTAGTATCTGTATTTTCATCAATATATAATGGATGTAAACCTGCATCATTTTTGCTCCATCATTTTTGTTGAATCTACAGAAAGCAAGCAAACACTGCATGGAGGGTTTATGAATCAGATGTTAAATGAGAAAAGCTGTGTTTGTTGCAGCCTCTAATAAGTAAAGGCCTCTTTTCCTGTTTGATATTCTGTTGTTAGTCATTCTAATTCAAGATACTTGAAACTGCATCGATTCTTCTACCAAAGGTTTTCTTTCTCCTCTTCCTCTCTCAGTCCCTCTGGTTTCCAGTGGATGAAACAGAACATGGTTTGTCATTATCAGCTAGACTCCTCCCTCTCTTTGACTGGTGGTGTTTCTCCTCCTCCCTCCCTCTTGTGTGGAGAGCTTGGCAGTGAGCGTTAATCCCAGATTGCGCTGCCCTGCCGTCTGCATCCCGTTGTTGCTGGGAGAGCATGGCACGGCTCCAGGACCCCTGTGCTCACACAGGAGAGAAGTGAACGAATGAGAGACAGAGAGAGAGAGACGGAGAGAGGAAAAGGAAAGAGGCACTGTTGGGCTATTTCACCACCGTCACAGCTGCTTGAGCATTGACTTCACTGAGAGTTATTAAGTTTCTGTCACTGTCACATAAGCGAGAGAGCAAAGATATAAAGGAAGAACAGAAGATAGCTGGTTTGTAGCAGCTGTAAGTGTGAATGAGGAAAAAGGAAACCTGAGTCACGTCCTAAGTTCCACCACATCACAGTCGCTCTGCTTCGTGTTGCATCTTACTCACCGCTCACAATTAAGGGGGATTAAACTTTTTTTTTTATCTCTGGTTGGCACATCTGGAACTCTGTGAGTCTTTGACATGGAGTCTCCTACCAAAGAGATTGAGGAGTTTGAGAGCACTGCCCTGAAGTACCTCCAACCTGAACAGATCGAAAAGATTTGGCTCAGGCTCCGTGGATTGTGAGTATATGCACTTTTACTTTCAACAAGTGTGTGCGAGGCAAGCTGCATGTTCATGCCTCTGTGTGAGTGAGATTTGTATTTGGGTTAGGTTTTAAATATTTACATGTTTATTTACCTGTAATCATTTATCTGTATAAGCTCAACTATTCATCAATTCTCAAAAAACATATAGGATGGGTTCAGCTTTATTCAGTTCACAATGATCTTATTTACATTGTGTGTATATTGCATTATAGATGCATGTGCAGGAGAGAACAAGCCAAAGGTTCAGACGGATTGGCAGAAGTAGAGATGAAACATAAATAAGGGAAAAAGACAGTTGAAGTTGCTCAAACTTAACAGAAGAGAACATATAATTTAAACACTCATCAGTGGTTTAAAAGAAAGAAAGAAAGTTAGGTTTTAAATATGTACATGTTATCTGTAATCGTTCTTTCTCTCTCAAAGAAAGAAAAAAGAAAGAAAGAAAAAGCAGAGGAGGGTGGCTCACACTTAGCAGACACTTAATGGCAAAAAGTATGCATTTAAAAAAAAAACTGCACCAGAAAATATTGCATTCTACCTATTTCCTGTTCAGACGTGTCAGTGATAGCTCCTGTATCTGTTTCATCTGGTTGTTGTGCCTCAATCACCTGTCATTCACGACGAATTATTATTTCATTTTAAGTTTGGCTGTAGGAATTATTTCTTTTTTTCTTTGCTCATTTTTCTGGTGCCTGTTGGTCCGTCCTCCTAAGTAATACAAAACCCTTCTTGAGCTGCAACTTCTCATTTCATTTCTCATACTGTATCTCATTTCTCTGCCACTCAGGAAGATGCTTTTTGAAACTCCAGTACTACAATATTAACTTCTTACATTCACCAACCAATCAGCACCTCTGTAACCTCTCTCTCTGACAAGCCAGCCCCACACATTGAGTACGCCAGCTGAAATGGGAACGATCTCTTATTCATTTTCAGCTCTTGTCATTCTTTCTGAGCAGGGAGAGGAGAGAGAAGTGTGGTTAGCAGGGGTGTGCATGAGAAAAATCTTTAAAGGGTCAATTTGTAAGAAAAATGAACTACAGTTGTCAACAGAGGGGCGCAGCATTTTACCAGCAAGGCTTCACATTCGGTAGCAAAGCTGTAATAGCAAGAAAACTACAACCCTAAAGCTACAACTGCTGTTTATAATATTTGGATATGGTCATTAATAGCAATGAAGAAATGCCTTAGCTTGGCATAAATCAGGATATTAACACTGTCAGCTATTAAACTTTTTCTTATAAGCTACAAGCTGCATTTTCAAAGTAACCAGTGTAGAAGTAAGATTGCAACTCCTTTGCTTGCTAACACTGTCTCCAGCAGCAGCAACAACAGCAACGTTAACTCTTGTTTTCCTTTGATTTCTGTCACTTGCTTTCTTAGCTAGGAAAGAGTTTCACCCACCTTTGCCTTTACTGATTCATTTACTGTTCTTTTCAGAAACTATTTGTACTTCTTTGTACAATTCTTTAATGGTTTAAATTCACCCTTGGCAGTGTGCTACTTCTTCTTTTTCTCATGTTGCATGCTACTGTATGCTGGTATTACAAGATGAAAGGCACTGGTCCAAGCTGCAACACAATATATTGATCACTGATGATTTTTGAATGTCAAAAAAATTACAGATTGCCCCTTTAGTGTTATTGCTGGAGTGAATGAAGTGCAGTTTCCCTCTCCTCTCCTGTTATTTTCATGTCTTGCCACTGCTCTGTGATTAGTCATGATTTTTTTTCCTTTCTGCATGTGTCTGTGTCAGAAGTCGGCTATGGATCCCGCGTCATCATCCTCTGCCACATTTAGTTTCCTCGGATGATTTCATTGTCTGCTCCATTTTAGTGACCATCATAAATTCCCTATCATAACCATCTGTCTTTTTGGATATTTGATGGATAGTGAATCAGATGAACGTAACAGGGGCCGAGCCTTTTTTTCCATCATGGCTACGCTGCAGTCTACCGGGAGCTCTGAAGGCTCCTGTTGCGTGTCAGAGATCACATTAGCCTTTAATCTCACAAAGAGCCTGTGTCTGAAGAGAGGGAGCTCCAAATGACAGGCAGCCCCCACAGATGTTGATGCCTTACTCAGTGTATGCTGTGCATTTCACGGGAAGGGATTGATAGCATGCAGTTTATGTATGTGCATGTGACAAGGAAAGGTTGATGGTATGCATGTGCACCACCGAGCTCTATAGATTGGATGTGTGTTTGGTGACATTTACTGTATGTGCAGGCTGCTTATCCTTGGGAGATTTGTTTGGCAGCTGTGTGATTTGTGTATGTGGGTGTATGAGCTAGATGGCTATCACAGCAGCCTCCGTTTCATAGTGTGCTCTGCAGTGCACACCAATCATCCATGGATAGCCAGAGAGAGAGAGAGCCGTTTCCGCTACTCACCCTTCAGTGACACAGTCAAACACTGGTGACAGCCACTGATCAAGGCATGAACCATGTGTTATAAGTTATTACTTCCTTTGACAAATTGCCCTTTGTGTTTTTGCATTGTTGAATGGATACCAATAGATTTCTATTAATAAATTAGATCATTTGACAGACCAACCTTACCCTGAGCCACTGATTAATGGAAATCAATGAATTATTTAGTTACTTGATTAACAGTTCATCACAGAGAACTCCCTCAAAGAAGGGCAACCAAGACTCGGACCAAGGAGGAGAAGAAGAGGACTGGTGGACCTTTAAATAACATTGTCCACACTATGAAGTGAACAGTGAAATATGTGAAAATAGAAGGGGTTTTTTTTTCATTTAAAAAAAAATTTTCAACACTGTATGTAAATACTGACAACATCCAAACAGCGAAATAACATATATGCAATTATGTAGTAAACAAAAAATTGTTAAACATCCCAGAACATGTTAACAGTTTCTGGGTTTCCATCCAAATGTACTGTATTTTCAAAACAAATTTTCAGAATGTCAGTAAAAGAAAGTTTCCATCAACTGCCTTTGGCCAATCTTGTGATATGCTTAACTATGCCAAACAAATAGGGGAGCTCAATTTCAAGTTCGGTACCTGCAGAAGAAAATGTGCATGGATGTGATGTCATTAAAAAGCTTCTTTCACTCTAAAAATCTGAGGAGGTCTGAAGCTATCTACCCACTAATACTATGAACCCAAAGAAAGGGAAAACCTTTGGAGGTTTTATCCTCTACCTGTTTGTTCTGGAGCTTCTTATTGTAGCATCGCTGTTTGTTCATGTGGATGTGATGTCATTTCTGCATATTTCACATTTATTATTACCTCCACCAAGGAGGTTATGTTTTTGCCCATGTTTGTTTGCCTGTTTGCAGAATAACTCAAAAAGTTATTAATGGATTTTGATGAAATATTTAGGAAAGGTGTAAAATGGGACAGGGTACAGATGATTAAAATTTGGGGATGATCTGAATCACCATCTCAGCTCATGATGTTTTTTTGCACTGACCAATCAAAATTGCTATGTACTGAGCATTTTAATGCTCAGTCTTCACTGCTCACTTGGCAACCAATCAAAATCAAGAGGGGGCTGGACATAGCACTAAAGTTCTCTGCACCATGATGGAGGAGAAACCATGGGAGAAACTGACTGACAGCTTGGTTTATGATCCAACACTGAAGGATTTCCATGATTTAATGAAGGAAGTGAACGTCTAGAACATCCATTACAGTTTGAAATGTTACTGTGTGAAAAGGACATTTTAACGTGACACCGTGATGCAGCCACAGACGCACATCCGACTGATTCATGACGGTGTGACTATGTGAGTAAGAATGTAAACAGTGAACTCAAAAGTGCAACATGTGTCGAGATGTCATTAAGTACAAGCCCCTGAGATCCCTTCCCATGCACTCACCTCACTTAAACAGACACTGTCTCCGTGCCTGTCTGAAACCATCAGATCAACTCTATACAAAGGCTTCGCCTTGAAAAATTGACTGCAGATTTAAATTTTAATCGACCATATACTTGCCTCAAAATATCTGACACCACTATTTTGTGGCTTTATATAATAGTATATCAACATGTGGACAT
Source organism: Pseudamia nigra (assembly GCA_029823295.1). Classification (NCBI taxonomy): domain Eukaryota; kingdom Metazoa; phylum Chordata; class Actinopteri; order Kurtiformes; family Apogonidae; genus Pseudamia; species Pseudamia nigra. Next base: position 6,636 of record JAQQAE010004972.1, on the reverse strand, counting down.
TTGCGGTGCTGAAACCTTCTTTGTGGACACAGGACCTAAAAATGCCATATGGAGAAATGAGCTGCCTTGGCGGAGGTCAGCACTGTCCAAGTGCTTTCTAGTTAATTTTATGTTTCTATCAACTGATGCACATTCCCCTTTTTTCTATACAGAGGACTTTTCTTTCTCCTTTAAGACAAAATTTTGATGCAAAATTTCTATTTTTTTTTATCAAGAAATGACTGCATTTCATAAAATTTAATTGAGGTGATGGAAATGCATCTAATCTCAAACATTGTGATTTTACTGGCTCTTATGACGACTCAGGAAAGGAAGACCAAGAGCTACATCTGCTGCACAGGATGCGATTATTAGAATGATGAGCCTCAGAAACCACCAATTTACACCCTGTGTTTGATGGTTTTGAATACGGTACTGCACTTGATAGACCTTCATTTCTTAAAGTAATGATGAGTTCTCTTTTCTCTTTGTCTGAGTGTTACTTGGCATAACATGGATTTGTGCAGTACAATCGTTCTATTACATATTAACCTTTCAGGTGACTGCCTAGTGAATCAGATTAGAGAATGCCATGAGTGTGTAAGGCTGTCATTAAAGCTCAATGTATCTACTTTGGACCATCTAAAATATAAACTATACCTGTTCTGTCACAGTTTAGAAGCCTTCAGAATTAATGTACAATCTTAAAAATAATAAAAACAACTACTGAGAGAGAAACTGTGTCCAAACCTTTGACTGGAAGGGTAGATTCTGCTTAAAAGTTGCTGTGGTATTCATAAATATACAAATTCTTGACATTTCCATGACCCTTTCAACCCACTCTCATTATACAGAGAACATTACATTAAAGCCTTCTAATTGAAAAAGAAACATGGGATACAGAATTGGACAGAATGATGGGGAATAATTAATACTGCTGTTTCTCTCTGCCCTCCTGGATGCCATTATGTTGATTTTTTTTCTCTTTCCTCTGATGTGCTTTGATTATGTGTATTTGTCTTTTACAACTGTTTCTGCATCATTAATTCATGTTTGTTTGCTTTGTTTCCAGAGGAATTTTCTTTCTTCATTTAAATCTTCATCTTCAGTTCTCTAAGACAACCACCTGACAGATTTGCAGCTGTTTCTATTTGATTTTACTTGCTCAATGCATCCCAAATGATTGATTTAATCTAAAGATTTGTTTCATTCTGACGGGAGCTCTTAACTGTGATTTTTACACTGAGCTTTGAGAAAGATTGATACAGAAAATGACTGAGGAACAAATCATTTAAGTGCTGTGAATGTTGCCTGAGTGGAATTTAAATGCAAGTGTGTAGTCCGGTGGTTGTGGGTCCATCCTTCCCTCCACTTTGCTATTGCAAGTGCCTTAAGTATGTGAGAGAGGATTTCAGCTTTTAGAGGCATGCTGCTATCTGTTCGCGGAGGTGTGGGAGGATTTTAGGCCAAATGTTAGGGTAAGTGATAGTGAGTGTGTTTTGTGACTATGTAGGTACTGTAACACTGTGTGGATGTGTGTGTAGTCATAAAAGTAGATGGGACGTTGAGTGTTGAAGTGATGTTGGAGTGTGTATAGTTGTGTTTTTCTGCATTTCATTTTGCCTCCCTGAAATCCCTCATCTGCATAAGTTGTTGTAAGCATTTGCATTCTCATTTTAAATCACGGTGTGACAAAACAAGTAGTAGTTGCCAGTAATTTTCTCATAATGGAACCAATTCTCTTTTTTCCGCTTATGCTCTCTGTTCATTTAAAAAAGAAGAAAAAACCCATTTAGCATCTTAAATCAGGCATGTTTAACTCCTTGTCTAAACTCAACATCAGAAATCAGTTATTTTTGTTCAACACAGCTCCTTCACTTAAAACTTAAAAAAATACTAGAATTCTAATATGTAAGCCATTACCACAAAAATCACAATGATTATTGTTATACTCGGCAACATTCATCACTGATTCAACACTTTGATACTGTATATTATTCAATGTTTATTCAAGTAGACCTAGTGTACACCTTTTAACAAATTAGTTACAGCACATGTCAAGTTTCAGCGCAACATACCATTTAAATCCTTCATTCATTGTGTCTGTTGGGTTAAATGCAAATGAACTCCTGTCTGTGCCATGGAACCCATTATGGAAATGGAACATTACCTAAGGATGGTTTGATGGGTCTAGAGAACCGACTGAGGACAGTGATTGTATATTTGTGATATCACAAATACCCAGAAATCCCAAATTGACTTTTTTATCTGAAAAGGGGCTGGGTGCTTTTCCTCTTTCAAGTGACAGTTTTGATACTTTATTATTATTTTTTGGGCCCCCGGGCCTGATTTAAAAAAAAATAGGAAATAACATGAAACATTGTCTTTCGTAATATGTCTTAAATTGTATAAATATACAGTAGCTGAGGCGAGTAGTAATCAAGATGTGTACATCAAAAACATGATTCTCAGTCTCATTTTGTCCATTCGTGGCAAGTCTCCAGACAGGTTTATTTGTTCGGAATTACTTAAAAGTGGTTAAAATCCCTTCTCACTACTTTTCATGATATATTTCCATAGTTTTCAGTTGATACTTATTTAGACGCCCTATTCACTATGTCACTACCGCACAGCTCGTCATAGTGATTGTATGAAAATGGCCTCAGTTTTGAACCAGAAGTTTCAATATTAGATCGCTTTTTACAATAGCTGATCCCTATGCTATAGATTACAACAACTGCTCACATGACTCAGGTGGAAAACAATAGCTGGGCGGTGTGCAATTTTTTAGTTTTTCAGCTTGGAAAGGCAACAAGGAGCGGTGATGTTGGAACTAACAAAACAGCACTGAATGACTTAAATCACCAAAAATATAATAAACATAATTTGTGTTAAATTACATTTTTTTTTTTTACTTTAAGTTGTTATGACAAATATAGTGTTGTAGAGAGACAGAGAAGCAACTTAGCTTGGTAAATACGACAGGCTTCTGATTCTCTGCTTTCAACATTCCAGATCTTGTACCCAGCCATTTGTAAATTGCACATGTGCCTCGAGAGACTTTCATTTTTTTAATTATTTTGATGTGTACACACTAATGCCTCAAACAAGACATGTGAAGATGTCTGGGAAGGTTAGCATTGGTAGCTTTGTGTACATATTTTCTCAACATACCATTCTTTTGTCTCCTTGTTTAGCCTCTTTTGATAGCAGATATGAAGTTTAAACTTTTTTGTAGTTCATTCTGTTTGATTTTTTCTTCCTTTTGTATATGTGCTGCTTGATGCCAATTCTCTGTTTGTTTACAACTGTCCCGCTTTGTGAATTGCCAAGCTCTATACTCTACCAAGCGTTAAAAATGTTTTAAGAAATGATAAATACGGAGTCTTCAGTACAGTCTTGAAGATCCATGAGGCTGTGTCCAATCTGTAGGCTGCAAAAGAAGAATGCTTTAACAGCACTTAAAATTTTAATACCAGAGCATCTTCGATCTCCTGTTGTTGGCTGCAGTATAGCTCATAATTTCTGCCCTTTCCATCTTTTTCTAAGGGACATTGGACATGCTAAAAACTCAGAGTATGCATTCAATAAATTTCTTACCCCTCAGCCAAGAGGCTCACAGAGTATTGTCGTCAGCAGGTTGTCAACATCTAGGTTATGACTCCTCAAGGAAGTAATGCAGGCCAGCCAAATTGATACCATAGGTGTGTCACTTAAATATATCGGTCAAATTTCAATTTCAGTGACATCAAGGTCACAGATCAACTAATGTAGGCAAGCCAAATTGATACCATAAGTGCATGTGTAAACTGTCTCAGTCAAGTTTGAATCTTAGCGACCTTGACCTGGCCAACTTTTATAAAAATCTTGTGAATGTGATAATACAAGAAGTGAGGTACAGAGCCTGAAATGACCAAAAGATGATGTTGGGTGTTTCAGGTAGATTTCATTACTTAGATGAAAAAGTGTTCAAAGGATCACCTTTCTGATCAGTTTATTTTTAATAAGATATTTTTAGATAAGATAAGATATTTTTTGTTATAAAATCTGGTCAATGACAGCTGTCCCAGATATGTCTGACACTTAACCAATGAGGCAGTTGGCTGGCACACATTACATCCTGGTGTCTCTAATGAGCAGACTCTAGCTCCAAATTGTGTCACGCAGGCAACCTAGCAGCGCCTGTTAGGTTGCCTGCTTTTTACACCGTTTAGACAGTGGGAGGAAGTGCCATTGCAATTTCCAAATATGAGACTTTTGGAAACACAACTAATACTGTTTTACTTTGGAGCTGCATTACTATGTGACGTAATCTAAATTCAATCTTTTTTTGTACAAATATGTCAGGCTCCACCCTAGGCAATATACATAAATGTCTTTTTTGTTTTTTACATGCAGTTAATATGAGTTTAGGAGAGGAGGATTGGGATGAGGGATGGACAAAAAATGCACAAAACATGAAACTGAAAGTGCACAAGACTGGACGTAAAACCTGATTTGCTAGGCAACACTTTTGTTGTGCTGCTACAACTGCCCCTTCCACCTCCTCCTATCCTTGGCTTGCCACTCTTTCAACCATCATCATGTCAAAATGTCAAAATGTAAAGTGAAACTATTTGATATTTATGCACAATCTGGTGAAAATGGCCTGTGTGGAGACTTCATGAACATAAAACCCACATTCACTGTCTGATGTCTTATCATTCATCAAGTATCCTTCTCTGGTTCTCTGTTCCACTTTCATGTGAGCTTTTCCCGAAGAAAACATTGCCCAGATGTTAATTCATTGTGGATTCTGAATTGCAGGCGATTTTGTGTTTGTTGCGTCAGTTAGCAGCTGTAGTGCAGTTAAATTCAGCTTTTTAGTACTGACTACATTCACAGCAGGCAAACTGTTATTCGAGCCATTTACGGTAATTTGCATGTCAGCCGCTATTAGCTCCTCTGTGACTGTTTTTTGTTGCAGACATATTAAAATGTCTGGAAACTGCTTCTGTAACTTTGCTAAAACTCCAGATCAGAGAAAGACAACAAACACTTTACATATGTGCTACTTATAGACGTTTAGTCAAATCAGTATATTTTGTTATTATTAGTAGCTTGGTTTTCATTTTTGTCCCTATTCCTTTTTATTTTTTCTCATGTACAGTTATCTCATGTACAGATATATCAAGAGTTTAGTGAAAATGTCTTAAATGTGTGTGTGTGTGTGTGTGTGAGTGAATAATTGACAAAAAAAAAAATCACAGTTCTTCAGCATACAAAGTTGCCATTTTCCTCAAGACCTCACTGTGATTTGTTTTCTCTGGCAGGCGGAAATACAAGAAGACGTCCCAGAGGTAAGACTTTCTGCTGGGACTCCGGACTTCGCTCATTTCCATTCATCCACAAATCCTTATCTACTTTCCACACTCCTACACATCTCGGAACTTAACACAGGATCAACACCTGTATTTCTTCTGTCTTTATTATTGTTTTTATCACCATAAATCATTGTAGCTGCTCCTGCAAAATGCTTTGTAGTCCTCAGTTTAGAATAAAATTTGTTGTGCTGTTTCTATGACAATTATTGTCAATGTCCCCTCTTCTTCTTCCACCGTGACAGTATAAGCAGTCAAATATAAAAAAAAAGACTTCTGTCACCGCTGTATACATTCACGAACACTTTTATTTTCTTTATCTCTTCTTTGTGTTGATTCACATGTGAAAGCAACACCATTACCAGATAATTGATGCCCTCTTGAAAAGAAATGATGGTGACATTAATATTTGGGAGCCAGAGACAATTTACACAAGTATGACAAAGCATGACAAATAACTCAAGTGCCATGTTGTCTTCTTCATTATGAAACTTTCATTTGTTTTGTTCTCTTAGAGAGGCTCAGGGGAAATCAAGCCCCTGATTAAGTGGAACGTAAATGCATTTATTTACAAGTGTGAAAGCAGAAATTAATTAATGCTACTGGATGCATGTGTAAAATGCAGTTAAGTGCCATTTGTTAGAAATCCTTCCATATTGATCTGAAACATGTCATTAGTGTCCTTTCTTGTTTCCATTCTGATGTGATTGTTTCATTATGTTGCACCTGATTTACTTTGTTGCTTCTGCTTTTGCAGAATTTAAAGCTAGGGAATGCTCAGTCACATCTGCAAAAACGATAAAACAAAAACAGGAAAAAAAGTTCTGTTTTTTAAACTAAGTTACATTTACATTTGCAAAATTGACATTTCCTACTGTCTCTTTTAATCAGAGAAAAGTATAAGTTGATGTTGCTTTTTGCCTTGACACATTTTGACTGACACTTGCAGTCTTCCGCAGAAGCGTCATGTAACCGCACTGTGGTGTGTTGTTTATTTGCCGACCTTGCTGGGCATGGCCAACTCAGTGGATCTGTCACATACAGACGTGGATAAAATTGTTGGTACCCTCTGTAAACGACAATAAAACCACAATGATCACAGAAATACCTTGAATCTGACAAAAGTAAAAATAAATTAAAATTTTATGAAAATTAACCAATGAAAATCAGACAATGCTTTTGAATTGTAGTTCAACAGAATTATTTAAAAAAAAAAATAGACTCACAAAACAGGCCTTGACAAAAATGATGGTACCATTAATTTAATATTTTGTTGCACAACCTTTTGAGGCAATCA
>JAQQAE010004971.1:0-18153 GCA_029823295.1 Pseudamia nigra | reverse complement strand
AAGTCTGGGACTCCCTGCTCAAGCTGCTGCCCCCGCGACCCGACCCCACGGATAAGCGGTAGAAGATGGATGGATGGGTGCAGCATGGGAAGGGGAAGAATACTTCTTGTGTGTTAGGAGTTAGGATTAGGGCAACAGGTTAGGGTAAGGGGTTAGGTTAGAGTAGTACTCCTCTATTATATAGCTAGATTCCTTAGAGCTGTGGGAACATAGACATTGTCCCCTTTTATAAGCATTCAGTAATACAATAATAATTGCTTTTGCTTTGAGTTCCCTTCAAGAAAAAACAATTTTACAGGTGCAAAAACATGTGATGTAAATGACGAAATTAATTTTAGAACTAAGTATGATTTGAAACACATAGCAATTTTTTTGTAAGGAATAATAGTCTTGATTTCATGAGGCAATCTTTAAAAATATTATTGAGATCACCTGTTCTCATGCCTCATTTATTATTTGGAATCTTGAAAGTGAAAAATGAGCAACCATTTAAAGGTGCAGTCTACAATGTTGGGAAACTAGCTAGAAGCTGATCATTTGTGGCAGACTGATATAAAATGATTAAGCAGGCGACCTGCCAGTCAACATGGCTTACAACCTCACAGTTGTCAAGCTAGTATGTCTGTTCTTTTCTTACTTGTACCAGATGTTGAAGGAATCTGAAATGCAGGCTGTCTCTCCTCAGTCATCCTGTGGTTAGATAAGCTACAGTTGCTAATCCTGTAGTAGCTACTGTACCATTATGACTGTTTTCAACTCTACAAGTGAGCACGTGAACTCATGCACCTCTGAGGTTGTAAGCTGTGTTGACTGGCAGGCCCCTGTCTAAACATTTATGGGGGACTGTGACAAAGGATCGGTTAAGAGCTAGATTCCCAACATTGTAGACTGCACCTTTAATGTCCATCTTTTTCATGAATTCACTGGGGTTAAGTTTGCCTCATACATGAAGAGCTGTGAGGTTCAAGGCATGTATTAGACTTTTGACAGGCAAGGGAATATGTTTGTGTGGTAAAAATGTGTTTAAAATACAACCAACACTAAAAACATGGCTAAGATATGACTATGATTTCCAGGACACCACAGAACCAACAGAATTCCTCAATGCATCATTAACTTTCATTTTCATTTCCTATGGTCTTGGTTACCTTTCCTTTTGGTCTCCTCAAACTCCCTGCGCGCCGACTCGATGTAACGCTGCACCAGAGCTGTGATCACCTGCTGGCGGTATGGTACCTGGCTGTCGTTACATCCCTTCTCATTGGTCTTGTCACAAAATACAGATGATGAGAACAAAACCGTTATCTTACTTTTCATGTTGTTATTGTGTTGTGGTTTGCCCCCAGGCCTTGTCCTGTTGCACGGTTATGCGGAGTTAATGCTTAGTACAGCCTTTAAGCATAATGTGTTCCTGAGTTTTCTTAATGTAGGGACATAGCAAATTAATTTTATGCTACATATAGTACTTAATGTTACATAAATTGTTTAAGATTAACATTTATTCATTGTTGTGCCACATCAGTTCCTGTAAACACATACTTACCATTGATGCAATAGGTGGATATTTACTCTGAGGGGTACATGTGCAACAGCAGCATATTCGTCTTAAGATACCTCTGAAACAAAATATGAAAAACACAGATAAAATAATGAAGGGCTTTCATTGCTGGATAAAATAGTTTTAAACAGTGGTTTTCAACTGGTGGTCTCTTGAGGCCCATATTTTCCAGTGGTCATCATCTTGAGATGCAGCTGGTGTTTTATAAAATTAAAACCAGTCAGATGTATTTTTTAAGGGCTGTCAAACAATTAAAATTTTAAATCTGATTAAATCTGGATTAATTTCAATTAATTACAATAAATACCTTTTTGTTATTAACCTAAATTAACCACAGGGTCACTGGATTAATTTTGATTAATCACAATTAATGCCCATTTGTTGTTGTTTTCATTTTGTGGGAGCAAAAACACTCATGACAAAATGTGATAAAGACACTCGACTAAAATTACTTATTTTTCATTAAAATGTATATTTTATGTAATATAAGTGGTATATGTATATTTTTTTCTAATTTAAACTTGTAACTAAAGGAAATTACACCTGCTTTGTAGAACTTAACAGAACTTTGTAATGTTCTGCTGAGATGTTTTTGCTTTTTTACACTTGGTTCACTGCCTTCATCAGTAACTAATGTAATCTGTTTCAAAATGTGTAAAGACTTATACTTATAAATTTAAATTGACCTAGAAGCAATAAATACTAAAGAAGTTGGCAGCGACGTGGGTCAAATGTAACATGAGATTTCATCACTTTTTCCTTGATGCTTGAGTTATTGTGCGTTAATCACGTTAAAAAATTTAATCTAATTAATTATGCAAATGAATTAACCCACATAAACATGTTAGTTTAGACAGCCCTAAATTTTTTATAACTCAGCCAACACATAACATAAAAATAAATAAAACCAAAATGATTAAGAAAATTAAGAACAATTATTATGTAAAATACAACAAAATTTGGATTTTTTTGTCCACAAAATGGACAAAAAAAATCTGTCTGTGTTACCATGGTAACGATTGCTGTACTTAAATAACCATCTGTGAGCAACACAATAGATTTTTGTTTTACCACTCCTTTTCATTACCCACTTTTGGGCCTGAGCCACAAGTTGAGAACCACTGGTTTGAAGATATCAGCGCTCACCTTATGATATAAAAAACTGCTTTGGGTGAGGGGATGATGTTAAAGGGTACCGGCATGGTGAGACCCTCTCTGAAGTAACTGAGATACAGCTTTGATCTGGCAAATTTCCACTCGACATCTGCGTCATCCTGGCACAAAATTGTTGAGATGTCAGCGATTTGTGTGGTTTTATGTAAGTGAGGAACAAAAAAATCAAATCCCATTACCTCAATTTTCTGGAAGGAGTTGGTGATCATGGCAATAAGCATGTTGAGCAGCACAATCACAATGACAAGGGTAAAGATGCCGTAAAGAATCCGTCCGACAAACTCTGCCAAAACAAACTGAGGCATGTCCACATAGTCCTGGTTGGCCACGCCAAACATCGTCCAGAACAAGAAGTGGAATGTCTCATTAAACCTGAAATAAAGTGTTGTTCAACATTACTGTGATATGTTTTGTTCTGAGCACACATCTCATACTAGCTTGGGCTTTATAATGTTATTTATGTTCATGTATTTAGCATTTTTGTGCAATTTTTATGCAACTCTGACTATTTGAAGACGTTGCAGAAGTTTTAAAAAGCTGCTGATGACATGCATTTTTTTGTACATTCAGCAGGACGTTACACATTTTGAAACAAATTACATTAGTTACTGATGAAGACAGTGAACCAAGTGTAAAAAAGCAAAAACATCTCAGCAGAACAGAGGTTCTGTTAAGTTCTACAAAGCAGGTGTAATTGTTTTTTAGTTACACAATTTTAAATTAGAAAAAATATACATACACAACTTATTTTACATAAAATATGCATTTTAATGAAAAATAAATAATTTTAGTTGAGTGTCTATATCACCTTCTATCATAAGTATTTTTGTCCCTATAAAATGAAAAACAAATGGGTATTAATTGTGATTAATCAAAATTAATCCAGTGACCCTGTGATTCATTTTGATTAATAACAAATGGGTATTAATTGTGATTAATCGAAATGAATCCACAGTGACCTTGTGATTAATCAGACTAAAAATTTTAATCATTTGACAGCCCTACTTTTTATATTACACGAGTCTTAAAGTTTACACTATAAACCCACCTCATATAAGATTGTTTGGGTTTGATAGATTTATGTTCAGTGTTGCCCAAAAATCCAATCCGACTTTATTTTTAAAGCACAACAACAACAACAAAGTGCTGTACATCAGCTACAACGAAAATATGAAAGCAAAAGGCATACAACAAGCAATAATGCAATAAAATGCTGTACAATTAAAAAGTGCACAGTGACGCAGGTAAAAACAACAGGCAACAATAAAGCAATAAAAAACTAATAAAATCAACATCTCTGGATACTGGATCAAAAGCCAGGAAGTAAAAATGAGTGTAAAAACAAGCTTTAAAAATGGACAGAGAAGGCGCCTGTCTGCAGAGGCAGATTATTCCACAGGTTATGGGCAACAATCGAGAAAACTCTGTCCCCTCTGAGCTTCCTCCTAGTTTTCAGTACATCCAGGAGCAGCTGGTCAGCCGACCTGAAAGATTGGGCAGGAGTGCAGGGGTGGAGCAGCTAAAGTTGCAATAAAATATTTTTTATTTCCTCTTGTGAAATGATTGTGACAATGTGATTTACTTTTGATAAAGTGAATATCTTCTAAAAAAAAAAAACCTTATTGATCAATCTATTCTGATTACTGATGTGTATAAACAAAAATAAAAAGAGGAATATGTCTGAAAAAAATTAGCCCAAGTTTAGTGTATTTAGTCAGCTTATTGGAAAACGTAATGGAGAGTGTAATAGTTCACTATTCTACCCAAAGCAGTACGGTTGAGGCGTCTGACTACTCTGCTGACATGACCTGATTCAAAACGTGACAGGCTGCACGTTCCCACCTGCCAAGATGTGGAGAGATGACGTAAGGAACGTAGACATTATTGATGCCACAGAGGAAGGCCGTTCCAATGATCATTAAGATGAACATGAATCTAAGCAAAACAAAACATACAACTGTTCATTTCAGCACAAAGCATTGTATAATAATAATAATAATAAAATGTATCAGTACCCTTCACATGTGATCCTGGGGTCAGATGCAAAATGGGTTGTGGAAGGTTTTTAGGGATTTACCCATTTGATTATATATATATATATACACAATATATTTTTTATTCTTTCCTCTTTTTTTCAAATGTTTGTCCAGTTTGGAAATTTATATTGATGAATATGTTTACTTTGTTTAACATTTTCTTCATTTTTTTGTTTAATTTGATAATTTTGTTTTAATTTTGCATTTTTTTCTGCAGATTTTTGTTGATTTGAATTGATTGATTTGTTCACATACTGTTCATTTTTGTTGATTGTTTTCATAATTTTGTTAAAGGTGCTCAATTTCTAGATTATTTGTGTTCATTTATTCATTTTTTGTTTATTTTCTTAATTATTTTATGTTCATTCCATTAATTATTTTAGTCGTTTTTGATCATTTTCTTGATTATTTTGGATGTATTTAGTGCTTAAATAATACATTTTATTCCATTTTCTTATTTTATTCATTTGTATACAGTATAAATAAATATATTTTCATTTAACTAGATATAAAATGCTTTCATATGAGGATGCATTATCAGTGAGAGATTGATAGGAGTTTATGAGGCATAATTTTTTTTTTCAAAGTTTAGGTCTCAAGGAGATACCAAATTTACCTTTTAAGTCATCAGCTAAACAAGTTCGGGAACCACTGCTCTAGTCTTATTACCTCATCATGTCATCAATCATCTTGCCAATGGAGATCTGCAATGTTCCCAAAGACTCATGTGCAGGCAGAATGTAGGCCAGCCGTGTGAAGCTGAGCATGCTGGTCACTGCAAACAGCACCTCAGCAATCAGCTGTGGGTCCTCCTGATGCCAGTCATCTCGCACTGCAGGATGGTTTCACACAACAAAATCAGCCACTTTACATAAGCAAATTCAGAAACTCAAAACCAGAAGTGCCTTCTCACCAGTCTGGGTGAAGTAGATACACTCGTCTGTGCCGTCATGATCATGGCAGAGGAAGTAACCTTTGAGCATGATAAGCACACGCAGTGAAAAAGAAGCCAGATACATGCTGAGCACCATCACGTCTAAGCAGTTCCACCAGTCCAGGAAGTAGCTCCGCAACCCCTCAATCCAGACCTCCTTACACTCATACCAGAAGAATCCTACATGACACAGCACAATGGAAACACTCAAACCACATATAAACCATCGCTGAGCTTGACACCTGTTTCTGTACCGCTAGTGAAGGGAGTTACTGCAGAAAGAGAAACCATACCGACCACCCAGACCATGTGGAAGGAGCTGTGCAGAATATTTTGCTGCCGGGAGGCAAACTTATCTCGGTAGATCTCCATGGTTATTGACTCCCCAAGTAACGTGATGAGAAACCAAAGGTAGGAGGCAGAGTGAAGGAGAAACTTAATCACAGGAATCTTGAGTATCTTCCCTGCCTGGTAAAAAAAAATAATAAAGACAAGCATAAAAGAATGTATTACAGTTGACTATTTTGTAATTCATGTCTTCATTATATTCTACTTGAATGTCTTTCTTTGCAGACTTTAAAATACTACCCAAGTGTGTCAATGCTGATAAAGAACTCACAAACCAACATGTCTGTCGAGGTTCTCAGTCATACAGGTCATAGTATCCAGAGTGCGTGGTTTTCTTCCAGAGATTGGACTGGTTGTTTGGTTGAAGACATTTCATTACCTGTCCAGATAGCTCACACACACTTTGATGATGAACCAACCTTTGACTTTGGTGCGATCCAGTACACAAGGCAGAGGAAGGGCATGGTGAGAAAGATCCCGACAGACACAAACAGCTTCCAGGCCGTTCTGCTGCCTCTCCAGCCTGCCAGGTTCCCACACCAGATAGATGACAACACCTGCTGGCAGATTGGATGGGCCACAAACTGAAGAAACAGAAATACACACAAGATGAGCATGAGATGCAACTGGTAAAGGTGTATTCAACAGGAAGCAGACCTGTCCACACCTCACATCTTCCTGGATGCTCACAAAGAGGGTAAGAGCAGTGGATGAAGTGTAAACAATAATCACCTCTATCGAGCAAGAATTAGACTGTAAAACATATAAAGAGCTTCATTAACCTGTGTCATCTTCAGTGCTCAGTCTGTGGCTGTGCCACTATTTTCTAACAGGTATGATTATGACCAAGAAATCAATCTTGCTGCCATAACAGATGTCTCAGTTTCTTAAGATCCACATCAAGGAGCAAAGACAGAGGACCAAGGAGGCTGAAAAAAGGAGCTATAGCTGAGGAAACACAGGTCCATCTTAAGTTGAAGTTTTTTCAGCAAGCAGGTGTGTGACATGTAAAAGGAGGCTTGATGCACAGCTGGATTATATAACAGGAGCAGCACTTTAAAAATAAAGGTTGATTCCCGTTTGATGGGTCCAGGGTCATCCTGGTTAGTGGCCTCAGTGGTGTCATCATGTGTAGAGTCAAGGGAAGGATCATTTGTTAAATGCATGTTGCCTCATTTCGCCTCTGCCCTAATCTGTTCCTCAACGTCTTGGGATCTCTGGTGAGAGGGACTAATGTGAGCTGAGGGCCTGAGGGGCTTTAAAGATACAATCATAAGAAATGAAGGTGTATTTTTTTACAAACAGCCTAGAGTGAACACCAATGGACCTGGGCTAGAAATCAAACCAAACTCTCAAGATAAATGGCCTTTTCCTTATATAGCTCCTCCCCTACAATATTCTAAGTTCATTACACTGCTTCCCCATTCATCAAATTGCACCAACAAGCACAAACAAGTGCACACATTCACAGTACAGGGAACAGTCACTGGGAACAGCTTGGGGTCTGTTTCCTTGCACAACACACTGACATGTGGACAGTTTTGTGGACAGTTCATTGATAGTTAGTGGAGGCAACAAGGCCTGAGCCTTTAAGGTGGCCTGCCAGGTGAGTCACCAGGAAATGTGGTCAGTATTAATAGGATGACATGACATGCAGTATTAAGGTTGACTGGAGGGCAAAGCATGGATTTCTTATGTCATTTCATTATTACACTTCCCTGACGTGAGGACATAACAATATTTTGTTATAGCCCTTCACAATAAAAGCCTTGTTTGAAAAATAAAGAGTCCTGAAAGTTAAAAGTAATTTTGAGTGGAAGGGTTTTAGTATATTACTTGAGTATTCTTGTGTCTGAATTACAACGTTTACCTGCTTCTGGTTGTAGTTGACAGCGAGCCGTAGACGGGACAGGTTGGGGATTCCCTCCTCAAAGGCCTGCTCGTCTAAAGCATCCTGCTTCTCGTCTCCACAGCTGTTGAGGATGGTGGTCACTTCACTCTGATTTCGACACATTCCCAACAGCTCAACAGCAAACTCCTGACACAGCTGCTCCAGGCTCAGGTACTGGGGCTACATCAGAGAGGAGTAATTAAAAACACACATCATCAGGTAAACAAGGTATGATGTACTGATTGAATTAGGTGAATTTTTTTCATCTTTTGAGATAGTTTTGGTCTTGTTTTTAGTGTTGTTTTTGTCTTGCTCTGTTGTTTCCCTCATGGTAAGTCTTATTGCGTTGTTTCCATTCTGTTGCATCTGTGACATTTTCATTTGTGGTTTTTACATAGTTTTTGTTGATACATTGTGTTATGTCCGTTACATCACTTTCAACTCATTATGTTATAGTACATCTTTTAGGATTGTCCTCTGCATTTCATATGGCTATGGTGAAGTGAACATTTCTAAGCTCTTTCATGGAGCGCACATTCACAAAAGTTATTATGTATTTTACTCTTCCAACTGGAAACCTAATAATAACAGCTCTGCAACAGGTAATATTTAGCAACTCAATATTTGAGAATGGCTGCGTTATACAATGAATAAAGTTTCTGCACCTCTGTGACTGTCATGCTGCTGTCTGATCAAAGCATCCAATACAGAGGCAACGAGGTGAAACACATTATTTATGAGGAACCAATGGCAAATGAACTTTATAACCACCTCCCTGAACTTTATTCACATTGTAGAGTTACTTCACTGATAACGACTTCCCATAATGTATCCTTATGAATTAAGAGTGAGGATGATCTATGAGTACTGTACCTTGAACTCAGGCTCCTTCTGTGAGAGCATGCGCAGTTCTTTGCTGAGGCTGAAGGCGGTCAGCATGGCATCATCGGCGGTAACAGACAAGTAGGCCCGGCTCGCAATGCCACGATAGGTGTTGATGCGAGACAAGGAGAACTTGAGCAAGTCATACTGGCGGCCGTTTCGACACTCAAGGCAGGAGCAGGATATTTTGTGTGGCCACGGTATGACATGACCTTTCTGTGTCAGCATGGTCACTATGTCATACAGGTCTTTCTGACAGGCCAAGGTCAGTGGGGTCACACCAGGGGCAAACTGGGAGTTGTCAATAGAGCGGTCAAAGATGGCCTGAGAAAAGGAGCGCACGTCCATCTTGTTGCCCTTTTCCTGGTCCAGACGATCCAACAGGCGCTTCACCACGATGGGCTGGTTGGTGTCCACAGCCACCAGCAAGGCCTCATGGATCTGTCGGAAGTCAAACTTAACCCCCTGGAGGAGGGCGTCCATGGCATCCTCACTCCCCAGGCGGATGGAGAGGTTGAGAGCCTCCCTCCACAGCCGGTCCTCAGACTCGTCCAGCTGGCGGATGATCCCGTCCCCGGTCTTCAGGAGCCCACACAGCAGCGCCGTCTTTCCCTCCTGGATGGCGCTCAGGAGCTCCGGAGGAAAACGCATTTTCTTGTTCATAATCTCGCGCCATTGTTCAGGCTGAGAAAACAAATAGTTAACATTTTAGACAATTAAACGTGTTTACTAGAATAATTAGAATATTACAAAATTACAGGTTCCAGATGCATCAGTGGTAATTACATACAGTACTGGTCAAAAGTTTTAGAACACCCCAATTTTTCCAGATTTTTATTGAACTTCAAGCAGTTCAAGTTCAATGAATAGCTTGAAATGGTACAAAGGTAAGTAAAAATAATGTACATTTCAGAATTATATAAGAAAGCCTTTTCCAAGGAACAAGAAGTGGGTTAACACCTTCAAAACTGTTCTGCACCAGCAGAGGCTCATCATGCCTTGAAAGGTGGTGGTCCCAATTTCTAGAGGTGTCCCAATTTTTTTTTTTTTTTTTTTTTTTTACCTTTGTAACATTTCAAGCTATGCATTGGACTTTAACTACTTGAATTTCAATAAAAACATGGAAAAATTGGGGTCTTTGAAAACTTTGAACCGGTAGTATAAAATGAAGTGGATGTACCAAAAAAAATCAGAAAACATAAAATAACCTTTCTCTGTATGTGACAAGATACAACGTTTCCTACTAAACTTACATCAGCAGGCCTTATTTAATTTCCAAAATATAACACTAAATATCTTTCTTTTACAAAATGTAAAAGTTTGTTTGTGTTACTAGCCTGTCTTGTCAAAAGACATTTCCTACCTAAGGAGTATATAAATGAATTAAAATTCATATATTAGTGAGGCAAAATCAGTCCACATTGAAGTACATTTTGTGTTATTTACTAGCCACCATCCAAAGAAGACAAACTGCTGCATCAAAATCCACCCTGCCTGCAATCAAAGGTTTGACACTGAAAAATATTCCATAAGGAGGAACAATAGACATTTGATGAATCTGTGAAGTTCAATGTATGATTTTTTTATAGTCCAATATTGTACATTAAGAGTAGATGATATCTTAAGAAAATATACTTTGGAAACAGTGCAGTCTACTCGGCTATTAAAAAACGAGCAAATTGCACAAATTAGAATCCACAGGAATTGCACAGAATGTTGCCAAACATCCAAATGTTGCATTAAAAAGGACCCTAAAAGGACACAAAAATTTTAAAAAAAAACACAGAAAATGCATTTAATGTTTCTTTTAATGTTTCACACAGCTTAGTCTCTCTGCTCACTGTCACTAAATTCAAATATCACGAGACACCTGAAGTTCTATTTCTTTTCCACTTCTACAACTAGAACGCCATAAATCCTCCAACATGGAGATCTTTAAATTGTATTTTGTTACAATTATACAATTGCAGAGGCTGATTATGATTGCCCTCTTATTAAGTAAACAACATTAATTTGCTGAAGATATTCACTGGCATCGAATTTTATCATTTCAACACAAAACCAGAGACTGTCGGTCAAATTCAGTATAATTTAGTATTACCAATATTGCCAGGTTTTACATTTAGTTGGACGGATTATCAGTAAGTAGTTCTAGTAATAAATAAATGTTCTTTTCTCATATGTCATGGTTGTTGGCAGAACACTGACGTAAATGACAGAGGCAACTGTATTAGAAATAAAGGTATTTTAAAATTCATTCATTTTATTAATTAAATATCAAATACAACATACCAGTAAATGTCAATAATGGAAAACTTTACTAATTTATTACTGCATGAGTTTACAAAAAGACCAAAAACAAACAAATGAATAAACGGAAGAGGAAAAGGTAAAATTAGCAACAAGGTGAGAAAAAAATAAACAAAAAAATAAGAAAATGAAAAAAATGAATCAATAAAATGAGGGAAAAAACAAAGAACCAACAAAATAATACCCAAATCAACAAAGAAATTAAAATAAATAAAAAAAACCCACATGATCATGACATAAATAAAATAGGCCATGAAAATGAGCAAAATTAAATCAAAATGAACAAAATGGTAGTCATGATGAAAATCACCAATATATTCTAGAAAACATAACACAAATACTCCAAACAAAAATACAAATTAAACCTGAAATATATTTAAGAAATGTCATTATTCATGTAAAGTAAGAATTTAATGAACCAGAAGTCCTGTATCATATAAATTTACAACCTACTGAATAAATATGGATTTAAACTGACAGATCAGTCTTATAATTAGCCTGAGAAAAAGAAAAACCTTCAGTAAATCTCCTTAAATAAGTCTGCTTACCGTGAGGTCTTCCATCTCTTCTGAAAAACTGCAGAATGTGGGGTAATGATCCCAAAGCAGGTTAAAAATCACATGCTATGAAGATAAAGTTGATATTTGTGCATCTGTGTTGAGACACACAGATTAAAGTGATAGATATGAGTGTGTTGCACAGTGTCCTGTGGTCATGTGCTACCAGGTGAACAACATGGAAGGAGATGCACAAGCTCAATAACACGTTTCAATCCCCCACAGGGAAACGCCAATTAAAATGTAACCCGTTCAAAGTGTTTCATGCTCAGCTGGGCCCAAACCAAACTGTTTCTGCTTTCAGGAATTAACTGTGGTCTCCCTTTGGAAACAGAACAGTGGCGTAATTAACGTGGCGATACTGAACAGGCAGCAGCTGTCAGCGTCTCCCCCAGGAGCAGGAGGTGGGTCACAGCAGAGCAAAAACAAAGAGCTGCAACCAGATACCATCATTATTTTTACTGAATCCCACACATTTATACTGACCTGCCACAGCAAAGGGCAGGTCCATTTCAGAGACAATGAGGTATCAAAAATGCCAAAAAAATGAACAAAATTACAAGCAAAAAGAAAAAAAGAGAAGAAACATGTAAAAGAAGAAAGAAAACGAACAACAACCAAGTCTGAAGCAAAAGTAACAAAATTATCATGAAAAAAATAACCAAAAAATGATCAAAGTTATAAACAAAATGTTTTTTTTTCAGAAAAAAATTATGAAGTAACAAAAATAGGGGGCCAAGTGCAAAAGTACTCAAGAGAATAATCAAAATTACAAATAAAAAGAATTCAAAAAGGAAATGTATAAAAGCAAAATGAATAAAATAATAATTAAAACAAACACAGTAAGAGGCAGAATGAAGAAAAAATTACTGGTACAAAACAATCAGGGCAATGAAGATAAATGAACAAAATCATCAAGAAAAGCAACAAAAATAAACAAAATAAACCAAAAAAACCCAAAAACATCCAAAACAAAGACTAAAATACAGCAATATAGAGAGAAAAATGCACAACAATTAACAAAAGTCATCAAGAAAAAGGTATTTCAATGAACAAAATAAAAATGAAACGAAATAAAGTGACACCAATCCGCCTCCTTTGTCAGTCCTGATCTTGTACACTTTGGGTGTAATTTAGGTGACCATAGGCCTCTCTGTGCAGTAATTGTGTCAACAAGAAAATCAGATATGACCTTTGACCTTAATCTCAAGTCCAACGTCACCCATTTTTATTGGTGACTCTAGGCCTCTCCACTCAAGACTAATTCCACCACCAAAAGCTCAACGCCCGCTCCAGGGGAACTTTGATAAATAAATAAAAACTGAACAAAAGAGGAACAAGAAATGAAAAATGAACACCACTATCCATGAACCAAATAAGATGTACCCAAATTAGCAAAAAAGAACAAAAATATCTCACAATGTTGAAGAATCCTTTAAAAATCTTCTGGATCCAGATGACTCAGATCAATCCTAGAATCTCATCTTCTTGTGCCATTTATGACCTACCCTATCCTGAAATTTTATCCAAATCCTTTTATAACTTTTCAAGTTACGTTGTAAAAAAAAAACAACAGAAATAAATTAAGTAACACTGACAAAACCATAACCTCCTTGGTGGAGGTAATAAAAGACAAGGAAATAGAACAAATGAATAAAAACCACTCAAATATTGACAAAGAAAATAAGCTAAAAATTCCACAAAATGAACAAAGCTCCATTTTGCCAAAAGAGAAGTTTGAGCCCGAAGCAAAAAAGATTCGATGCAGTTGCAGGTTTTAATTGTTCAGAAGTGCAGATTTTTACACAAGCTCACTTTGACAAAAACAAACGAAAATATAGAAAACTAAATTAGATCAAATGTCTGTGGAAATCAAATTTAATGACCTTTAAGATGTTATACTTTTTCAGGCATTACGGTATACTGTAGACCAGTGGTTCCCAGACTTTTGGGAGGGGGACCTCCTTTTTAGAAAAGGCAATTAAAATCAAAAATCATGAGTCTATAATACACGAGGTGTGAATCTAAGCATAAATGAATGTTCTTGACCATTTTAATTGCTATTTTATAAAAGGCCAAATCTTACATTATTATCTATAGTAGATAAATGACCCATGTTGAAGAGATGTAGGCTTAAGAAATCACAAGTCTGTGATTCATTTGCAAGAGTACTGTATAATCATCACAATAATCAGACAACACAAATATTCGGTATCAAAATAATTCTTGCTTGCTTGAAAGGAAAATTAGTTTTTCAACCCAAATACATTCTCCTGTGACCCACCTGTGGGTCCCAACCCAGTGTTTGGGAATGGCCGCTCTGGACTCCCAGAATTGTAGATTCACAGTTGTTTTAGAAATCAGAGCTCTGGATGTGGAGTTAAGAAATGACAATTGATACAATTCTTTTTCAAGAAAACAAAATGTTATATTTGCTTTTTTTTATTTCCAATCAAAATATTCTTTTCCAATGTAAGCCAACACAAGGAAATTAAAGGTCAAAGTCAAATCAAGCTTTAAAATGTGTTCACTCTGAAAAACAGGGAGAAATGATCAAATAATGACCATGGGAATCCATCTCAAATGATTTCATGGTAAAACAAACCAAAAATAAAAATCACACACAAAAAGAAAATAAAACTTCTACATTAAAATGGGCATTTTTGTTGTCTATGTTAAATAATCAGTCTATGCCTTCACACAGTTTTTGTCAAGAAAACACACGATATCCACGACAAAAATACCTGCCGACAGTGACCTCTGTGTGGAGAAGAAAAAAAAAAAAAAAAACATATTTCAAAAGAAATACTTACTACATTGTAAAAGTCTACTTCCATAAAGTACAATATAAAACACATCTTAATTTACAAACTCTGGTAACTAACATTTTTATCAATATTTTACACCATACATTCACCTGGAGTTCAGTCTGAATATGAAACTATAAACTTTTGAAGTTTTTTTTTCTCTAAATTTTCCAACATTCAAAATGACTTGAAACGAAAAACAGAGCAATGTTGAGGTGCTTGCTTCGACGTAGATTTTGAGAACAGATGTAAAACAAAAGGCAATCAAACCTACTGACTGTTTTTATATAAAATTAAATATTAAGTGACAGCTAATGCTCCCAGATGAGATAGTGTTCAACTAGAGTCCTGAAGTGAGTGTCAATAAGACTTATATTTTTAAAATTTTCTAACTTCATGTTATGGCATAAACTGAAATGTACAAACATTTTATAAACATTTTAAAGAAGAAAAATGTCACTTTAAAGTAAAACAGCTGGATGGAAGAATGTAGCGATTTCCCTCGTAGACATTTCATTCTCGTTGAAACGAGTAACCATGATTTAACACTGAAAATGTCGCATCATGATTGAAATGTCCAAATATTACATGGCAACCATCCTGAAGACTCCGAATCATTTAAAAAGAAAACCAGACATATGTCTGATCAGGGTTTTTGGTAATGGAGAATATTTCTGAGTATAATGATTTTATTACGCTACAAATCAATAGTATGATTATAACTTGACCAAACATATTTAATGTCATAATGATGTGTGACAATCATTCAGTTAAAAGAAAAAAAGTGGAGAAAGTGTGTCAACAGGAAATAATGTCCATATTGCGTCAAACAGTGCAGGTTAGTTCAGTAGATACTCGAGTTACTCCTTCCTCGTCTCTGCGTCTTCCTTCATCTTCTGTTCTTGCATGCGACTCCGAGTAGAGCCTTAAAAACATCATCCCCATGTCAAATCAGGACATACATGTAACACATTGATATGACTGAGAAGGAAAACAGAGACATGACTTACTCATCTCTGCAAGCTTCTGTATAAGTGTTGAATCTCCATTAGATTTGCTGCAAATTAGAAAAAGAACAAAAAGCTTAATCATGAATCATTTTGATCTCATCACTCGATGAACAAGGGAGGGATACCACCGTAAAGTGTGAGTAAAGTAGGAGACTGAAAAGATGCAAAACAATACTGTCTGATTGTTTCACAGTGGTTATGTTCTAAACCACAAACACATTGAACTGGATCATTGCTCTATTGCAAGGATTCTAAACTATTGCCACAAAGGACTGAGACACTACAGGTTCTTTCCAGCCACTCACTAAAGTATGTGTTTGCACTGACGAGCAATCACTGTGGGGGGGATGGGATCACCTGCTGAAGACTAGAAATTCTGCGCCTAGAAATTCTGTCCATAAAAATTATGAACAGAATCAGTGACAAAGGGTAGCCCTGGCGAAAGGGGCCTGGAAGGCTAAATAATGGGTCATTCCTGAGGTGATCTGGGATCTGCTTTTGACACAATATGGTTGTAAATGTAGGATAATGTTCTTTTCTTGGACCACTCCCTGAAAAAATGTGTGTGATGTGTTATTTTGGTGTTCATGTTCGGAAGCAAGACAGGAAAATCACATTGACATCTTTTGCCACCAACCTGCCGTCAGCTTCATCCTGTCCGTCCACATCAAAGCGTAACCTCTTCAGAGGTTTGGGAGTCGGGCCAAGATCCAGAGTTCTCTTGAAGGAGCGATCACTGCTGTTCACCATCTGGTTGATCTTCTGGAAGCGGTTTGACAGCTGCAGAGGAAAACGACAAAAACATGAGGAGGAGAAAGAGCAATGTCTGCTGTTAGAAATCCTTCTACTTGTAAAGAGCAAGAGTACAGATACATACCCCAAAAGATTCACCGATTGACACCAGCATCCTGTGAAGTTAAAAAAAAAAAAAAAAAAAAAAAACACATATGAGAAAATTATTTACAGATATCCTTCTCATATATTCAGGATGATGCTACTTCAGCTCTCTAAAACACAGCCATCTGCCCTGAATAAGAATATCTTACCTGGATCGGGGAGTCATGATACCCGGAGACATGCGTGGACTCTTCAGGGGGGAGATGTACACATTGTTGCTTCCAGGAACACGAAGAGGTGAATTAGGGAATTTGTAGGGACTGCGAGGTATTTGTGGGATTGGAGAGAGGGTAGGAGGCTAAAGCAAGAAAGATCAAGTCAGTATCTGATTGTATTTCATAAAATAAAAGTGTAGCCTTTGAGAGTAACTCACTCTGGGAGATGCGTACTGCAGGATGTTCGTTTTCAGCCTCTGCATGAAAACCTGGTTGTAGAAGACGATGATGGAGTCATAGTGGCCGTCTGTGATCAACACGTGTTTAAAAGTCTGCAGCATGGGGTGTCACAAAAAGGAGGGGCGGTAAACAAAGGCTGGACAGCTAAGAACAGCAGACTATGTATTGTTTAAGGGTTTAGGTCACCTCCTGGCTTGTGTTGGGCATGTTCTTGTATGATGTGACAATAGTCTTGAAGCGCAGGTCAACACTCTTCACTTTGCAAATGGCATACATAGCTGACATCATCAACTACAAAAAGTTAAGATATGCTTGTGAGAAACACACCAAGAAAATAGGAGAATATACTCAAGACCAGCTAGAGAAGAGCTTTCAATTCAAAGACTAAAAGACAGAAACAGTGGCAGTTGGTTACCTGGTCCAGGTGCCTGTTTCTCATCAGCTCATACTCGTGCTGCAGAGTGTACTGGAACAGAGTCCATATGATGGGCTCCAGTTCAGGGTGGAAGGACAGCAGGTAAGAGCAGAGCAACTTCAGCCTTGTGTAGGCCAGACGGTACACTAGAGCAGAGACAAACAAGAGAGCCCGTTGGACACAGCATCTTTCTCAAGTGTCACGTTTGACCAGATCAGGTAGTACTCAATTACACTTACTCCTTTACATATACTTGAGTAGTTTTTTGTACTTCATATAGAGTAGTTGTTTTGCAGAATACTTTTTACTCTTACTCAATTACATTGGTGATGAAAAAAATGTACTTCTACTCAGCACATTTCCCCCATATGACATTGTTAGGGTCTGTGTCCACAGGGAATGTTTTTAGCATCCACAACGCTCTCAGTGTTACTTCATGGGCGCTACTGCCCAGTGCTTCGCCCAGAGTTTTTTGTTGCTATGGTTGTGTGCAGGTCAGTAGTATGTTGGCAGACAGTGATTCCTGAAATTTCCACATTTTTAAATACCACTATATTTAGCTCAGAAATATAGTGTTGTTTATGATTTCTTACAGTGAGAATATGGTGGATTAAAATGAAAATCTGTGGTCAAACTATCAGGATGAAGCCTACGTATGTAGAAATGAGCAAAAATTCTGAAAATAATCAAAAAAGTTAACAAATAAAAAACAAAATACATAGCAAAATTACTATCAATGAACAAGTTAAGAAAGGCCATTGGTAAAAAACAAAACAATGTTAAAAAATGAAAAATATAAGCCACAAAAATCCATAAAATCACCAAAAATTATTAAAATCTCCTTTTCCTTTCGGCTGTTCCTGTCAGGGGTCGCCACAGTGAATCATCTGCCTCCATCTCACCCTATCCTCTGCATCTTCTTCTCTCACACCAACTACCT